>WSFP011526505.1:0-12248 GCA_009831015.1 Picea engelmannii | reverse complement strand
CAATAGGGTAATACTGTTCTTTTACCACATCCACAAAAAAGTCCCAAGTGGGCTCAACCCCATATATTCCAGACTCCTCTGTGGAACTTTTCTCCCAACAAGTTTCCCACCAATGTTTGACATGAGGGAGAGATTTAAGGAGTGCGAAGGTGATATTTTCTTTGTCCGAAAAATTGTGAACAGAGAAATAACCTTCTAGCAGAGTTAACCATTTTTCTAGGGCTTCTGCATATATCTGTCCTTCAAATACAGGAATATCAAAATTAACTTGTACCTTGAAGGGCGAGGTGCCTCCAAAGTGGCTGCTTGATGAAGATGCGCCTATTTCTATCGGCAGGCGTTGAAGGATGTGGGGAAAATTCTCCATCATTTCGTCCCTCTGTCATGTGAGAGCTTGCTCAAGCAACAGATTGATAGGATCGTCTGCTCCATCATTTTTCTTTTCTTCCGCCATTGAGGGTTTCTTGGGTGTGCGAGAGCGATTGTCTTCAAGAGAGACAAGCTTGAGACCCAAATTTATATACTCAGACCTCATTGGGAACATGCACTAAAAAAAACAATCAAGAGCAGTTTGCTCTGATACCACTGATTCAGATTATTTTCGGCATGAAATGAGATCAGAGATATAATAAGGAAATGCACAGAGATATCGCAAATATTCAATAATATAGTAGAAATGTATCAGAGATGCAACCATAAACATAGATATACAGTAATACACGATTTCTATTATTGAAAGAAATGTACAGAGACTGTAAAAATACAGAGTGAAAGACTTGCTAGAATGGTGGTAGCTTATCTCTAAGAAGAGATGTGACGGCTACTTGCATTCGCAAGAAGATGATTACAATGAGCCTCTGAAGGCCCTTTTACAATAAGCAGGAATGCCAAAAACCCTATACATCCAAAAACCTAACCCTAGGAGATGAAGCGCCAAAAGTCATGCGGGCCCCGTTTGGGTAAGTGAGTACATCAACTTCCCGAGGTCGTAACTTTTGCATACGATCTCTGTTTTAGGTGTGTGATAGCTCGTTGGAAAGATATCATTGAGGAGATTCATTTTGGGGGCTCAGTGATGCCTTTGGCTATCATTGAGAACCTTGATCTCAAAAAACCTTCATTTGGGCCCTCAAAATGGCCCCGGAAGTTAAAATCTGCTAAAAATAGTAAATTGCCAAAATTGACAGAAAACTGTTTTGAGTCATTTGGAAAAGGTGGGTGGCCACCGATATCCACCTGGATCATTATTGGACCACTCATATTCATAGTAAATAGACTCAAAATGTTTTCTAGTTGCCTCTTTGATTGCTAGGAAATCACTCAACTTTGAACCATTTTCCAAATAAAATTCCTTGGCATTGCTTTTTTGCTCCTTGGATTTGGCTTGCTTGTGAAAAAGGAGGTATTCCTATCCCTAGATTTCAACCACAATCTTCGCGATTTGAGGAGCCACATTTCTTCCCCGGTTCTAAAATATTTTTGAAGTTTGTGTCATTAGATACTTTCTTATTTATGATGTTGGCTAGTGATGTTCCCCACCTCCATTCTCCCCTGAAGAGATTCCAGTTGTGATTTGATTTGGTATTTTCCTTTATCAAGGGAGATTTATGAGAGGTTCACCCATTCCCCTAGGGCCAATTTCATAGATTTGATTTTATGTCCCCAAATATAAACATGATACCCAACTATGCATTTTCTCCATTCTTGTAATATTATTTCCAAGACCCTGGGATCCTAGAGCCATAATGGATTGAATCTGAAGGGGAGAGGCCCAAAATTTGGGGTCTCAAAGACTTGTAAAGCATTTGGTTCATGATTGGATATGGTTAATGGGATGATCTTGGAAGATATAGTATTTTCATTCAACAAAAGATCGTTATGAATAATAAATTTTTTCAGCGTTGCAACAATATGGCATGGTCGAATACTTCTATTGGTCTAGACATGTTTTCCTTTCACTGGTTTAACATCCACTAAATCCTAATCCATCACGAGGTTTCCATTTTTTTATCTAAAAAGTTCTCTAAGTATGATTCCACCTTTTTTTTCTTTGTTGTTCAAACATTGAAATCCCTAACTATGATGTTATTTTGAGAGAATTCGTAATCTTTCAAAGCCTGAAGATAAAGCCAACACTATTCTTAAGCTTTAGGCATGTAGACATTAAAATTATTGTAACACTTACCTAATTGTTAATGTGTGATACATATTAAGTCCCAATGCTGGGTTTGGAGTGAAAATTCCAAGTGGATAGACGAGTCTTCTCAATGCCTCCCGAAGTCCCTTTGGAACTTATCATTGTTCCTTCACTTATTTTCCAATGCATTTTACCTATTCACAACATTTCCAATTCCACTAACTAGTTTCCTAGAGGAGGATAATTGGTTTTCCTGATTTATTATATCTGTCATGTCTTATTCTTTTAACTATCTATCCAAACCTTTATAATTCAAGTAGATTATATTCATTATTTAACAATGGGGGGTTTGTGACTTCCACCTTACGATGGAACACTAACTCCAAGATTATTTTCACTTCAAGTTATATCCCCCAATGATTTTTCTATGGTTGTATAGATACCCATGATTTTTTCTTTATTTGTTGTTTCTTCCTTTTTTTCTTTAGATGGCTTCTGAACTTCCCTCTTTGGATGTCTCTCTTCTTCTTTATCCTCTTCTTTATATTCTTCTTCTAATTTCCAATGCGCTTTTTTCGGAGTTAAGATACTTGATGGAAATTGCAATTTGTCTAGGATATGATCTATTTCTTCCTATCTATCCAAAATAATATCTACATTAACTGATAGGGTTGGGATCACTTGAGCTTAAAAATGAATGGGAAACTTGGGAGGGAATGTCAATATGGGGGTTTTAACTGAGGATGTTGTCACTTAAGTAAAAGAAATTGGATCTTCCCAGGAGAGGTCTTCAAACCTGTTGGCTAGTGTACTTAAAACTCCATCCTTATGGTGGCCTAGGGATACTCTTCTTCTTGTTTCCCAAAGGCACATTTGGACCTTTTTACCTATAATTTATTATTCAAAAGAATTTGTAGGAATTTATGCACATGTTTAACATGTTCTTCCATGATTTTATATAGATAAGTATATCATTAAAGAAAACCAACACAAATTTTCTAAGATGGGGTAGAATTGTTTTTTCATAAGGCTTTGAAAATTAGAAGGAGCATTAGTCAACCCAAAAGGCATGACCAAGATCTCATAATGTCCTTCGTGTGTTTTTAAAGTTTTTTTGGGATTTTTTTCTTCTCTTAACCCAATTTGGTGGTATCATGATTTGAGATCTAACTTTGTGAAATAAGCCACTCCATGAAGCTCATCTAATATATCATCAATATTTGGAATATGGAATTTATCTTCGATGGTGATTTTTTTTAGATATCTATAATCAAAACTCATCCTCCAAGCATTATCTTTTCGTCTCACCATCAATGCTAGAACTGAAAAGGGACTCCTGCTTGATTGAATAATACCTGCATCCAACATGTCTTGTACCATTTTCTCAATCTTCCCTTTTTGTTGATGTGGATATATATAAGGCCTTTTATTAGGAGGAGTATTTCTAGGTATTAGTTCAATGTGATGTTCATGATATCTAGATGGAGGTATCTCTTTAGGAATTTCTTGGAAGTCCCTATGGTTCTTTTCCAAGGTGCATTTTAATTCATTTAGATTATTTTCATCTTCCTGCTTTACTTCCATACAATAAAGTCTAACCGTAACTTCACTATTACCCCTTTTTAGGATTTTTTCCATTCTATGAGAACTGATGACTCGAGAGGGTGTAGATTTTAACCCTTTGAGTTCATATTGAATTCCTTGCAATTCAAATCTCATGAATAATTCATTATAGTTTGCATAAATTGTACCCAATGTTCTCAACCACTAAATCCCCATAAAAAAATAATTTAGGTGGTCTACTGATATTTTTTTAATGAAGTTATGGATACTACCTAAATCAATAAGCACTATCAAATTTTTATTCTTAATGTGTCCTACAATCTTAATAGTTCGAGGTGTTGAAAAACCCACCAATGCATGAATAGATATTTCACAACTAACCGGATCCATGTTGTGCAAAATTTATACATCTTTTTCTCGCTCTTTTAAGTTCACAAGTTCTTCCTCACCATTTGTGTAGATGCCTCTATTTCCTCCTACTCATTATTTTCCAAAGTGAACATATTTGTTTCTTGACATTTATGCCCTTTTTACCAATTTCTATTACAACCAAGGCACAATCCTTTTGCTCTTGTTTCATCCATTTCCTTACGTGATATTTGAGTATGTTGAGGCAAGGTTTCCCTATGAGGCACAAATCGATCTCTGCTTCATGCATATGTTCCAATCGTATACTTGTGTGTAACCCTATTCTTGGATTGAATATGATGAGCAAATTCTATGGCTTCTGTAAGGTACCAAATCTATTATAATAGTCGAAAACAAAAATATTGTAGAGAATAACAGAGGGACAACACAATATATGAAACCACAACACCAAAATAATACCTTTATTGACATGAAACAATGTTCACTTGCCTCGTCGAGGGGGCAACATCCAACAAAGTAGTGCTCTATTACAATAATTCTCAAGACAAAGACTTCTCATGCCCTCGACTCTTATTTATACTAAATCCATCTACCAAAAGAACAATCTAGAGGAAGATATTCTAGAAGCGAAAGCTTCTATCAGGTCTTCTTACATTTGACTCATTCTTCCTTATTACTAGGAATTATTAATATTGGCCTTTATTTCATGGAAAATATATTATTCTATCTACGTGAGGGGTTATGGAGTTAGGTCCCTAACATACCCTCGCCCTTAAAAAAAAATCTTGTCCTCAAGGCTTGAGATGAGGAAATTGTTGCATAATGGTAGTTGGATCCCAAGTGGCATCTGCTAGAATTATATATTTCTGCTGTACTAACACTTCCTTGATGGCGCGCTGAGGGAGACGACACTCACACTGGTCCAAGACTGCTTGTGGTTGCAACTATATGGAGCCTTCTTCATCCCACTCAGGAAGACTAGTTTGAGTTTGGCACTTAGTTATAATAACCTTCTTTAAGCAGGAGACATGGAAAATAGGATGGATCTTAGAATGAGTGGGAAAAAACAACTGATAGGACACCTATCCCACGCTCTCAAGAACTGTATAAGGAACATAAAATTTGGGCGCCAGTTTCTGACAATGGTCATCCTTGAGTGAAGTCTGGTTATAAGGTTGTATTCAAAGAAACACATGGTCCCCTTCAACAAATTGACAGTATGAGTGACCTTGGTCTGCTTGTTGCTTCATGCAATTTTGAGCCATGACCAAATTCTCTTCAAGGGTATGAAGAATAGCCTCTTGAACTGTAAGATTTTGGTCAACTGCCTGGACCTTCGAGAGACCTAGCATGTATGAGAGAGCTGAAGGCATCTTTTTTCCATATATTGTTTCAAAAGGAGTCATGCAAGTATTTGTATGGTAAGAAGTGCTGTACCACCATTAAGCTAGGGGTAGCCATTGAGCCCACTGATTTTGCCTCCCAGATGCAAAACACCTCAAATATGTTTCCAAACACTTGATGACAACTTCAGTTTGACCATTAGTTTAGGGATGATAGGCTATGTTGTGATGCAATTGGGTGCCCTATAGCCTGAATAATTCTTGCCAAAATTTGCTGGTGAAAGTGGGATTTCAATAAGAGACAATGGAATGAGGCATGCCATTAAGCTTGAAGATATGATCCATGAAAAGTTGAGCCATTGTGGATGCAGTGAATGGGTGTTGAAGAGAACATAAATGAGCATATTTGTAAAGACGATCAACAACCACCATGATGATGGATTTATTGCCCGATTTAGGTAAGCCAACAATGAAATCCATAGAAATATCCCTCCAAATAGTGGGTGGAATTGGAAGTGGTTGTAGTGTTCCCAGGGCTTTGACTGTTTCTCCCTTCTTATGTTGATAGAGATCACATTCCGCCATAAAGGTGTGGATGGTCTGCTTCATACCATCCCCAAAAAAAGAACGTTTCACCCTGTCATAGGTTTTGGTAAACCCAAGATGCCCAGCTATGGGTGTAGCATGAGGCTCGGAAAGCACCATGGATTTAAGTTGCGACTATTTTCTTAAATACATATGACCTTTGTAGTGAAGCTCTTCATTGTTCCAATAGTACTATGGAGAAACTGGAGAATTGTCTTGTAGTTGTTGGATCAGACGCAATAGTTTGGGATCTTGCAGCCATTCCTGGCGAACAACTTGGAGCCAATATTGTACAATTAAGGATCGAGAAAAGAGAGACCCTTCACCTTCATATTTCCTCAAAAGAGCATCTGCAACCACATTGTCTTTACCTTTCTTGTAAATGATCTCATAATCATATGCAAATAGCTTGGTCACCCATTTTTGTTGCTCCGATGATGAAATTTGTTGCTCTAGAAAATACTCGAGGCTTTGATGATCTATCTTAATTTGGAACCGTTTCCCCAAAAGATAAGGACGGTAGAGATCCACAGCATCTAGAATGACCATCATTTCCTTTTCATAGATTGATTGGCCCAAATGGTGCTCTAACAATTGTTTTCTAGTGAAGGCCAAAGGCCGACCATCTTGCATAAGGACGATGCCAATTCCTTTCCCTAAAGCATCACATTCCAGGACAAAGGTCTTTCTAAAGTTAGGAAGCGCCAGGACAAGAATAGTGCACATAGCCTCTTTCAAGGTTTGGAAGGAGTGATCAGCTATTGGATTCCAAATGAAAGCATTCTTTTTAAGGAGAGCGGTGAGAGGCACCACAATTTTTCCATAATTCTTAACAAACTTGCGATAATAGCATGTTAAACCAAGAAACCCACACAAGCTCTTGAGATTCTTGGGATGAGGCCAATCCTTCATAGTTTCAATTTTCTTAGGATCCACCCTGGCACCATTCTTGCCAACAATATGACCAACGTACTCCACTTCCGAGGCTCCAAAAGCACATTTAGATTGTTTGAGGAAAAGTTGGTGCCGAGAGAGTAGATGAAGAACTTGATCCACGTGGGCAAGATGTGTTGTCCATGTTTTACTATTGATGATAATATCAACAAATAAAACTAAGAAAAAATAACAGAGAAAAGGATGAAAGACATGATTCATGAGGCTTTGGAAAGTGGAGGGAGCATTATGCAATCCAAAGGGTATGAACAAGAACTCATAGTGGCCCTCATGAGTTCAAAAATCAGTCTTAGGAATGTCTACCTGTTTCATACGTATTTGGTGGTAGCCATAACGAAGATCAAGTTTAGTAAAGAATTAGGCACTACTTAATTCATCCAAGAGATCATCAATGACAGGGATGGGAAATTTATCTTTGATGGTGAATTTTTTGAGGGCCCGAAAATCATGACACAGGTGCCAAAATCCTTCTTTCTTAAGTACCATGACCACATGAGAGGAGTAGGCACTAGTACTAGGATGGATAACACCCACGACGAGCAATTCTTGAACAATTTTATCAACTTCATTTGTCTATGCAAAGGAATGACGATAAGGGAAAACATTGGGAGGAATATTGTCGGGTACTAGGGGAATGGAATGATCATGAACACCATGGGAAGGGGGAAGTCCTTTAGGAGTGGAAAAAACATCTCGATGTTTGGAGATGATGGATTGGAGGTCAGAATGCACATAGGGTGTCTCAGTGCCATGAATGGAATGGAGTTGTGCAATAATGAATGAATGACCTTTCTTGAGGAGATTTTCCATGTGATGGGAACTGATGATTTCAGGGGAGTAGGTGGTGATGCCTTGGAATTTATATTGTTGGCCCTTCTGGCTGAATTGCATGGTTAATTCCTTAAAATCCACGAGGATGGGACCAAGAGTACGTAACCATTATGCACCCAACACAATGTCACAACCACCCATGTCGATAGCAAACATATGAGATTTCATGTGGTATTGACCAATTTGGAGACAAGCATTTTCACAATGCCCCCCACATTTCATGAAACCTCCATTGGCAATCATGATTTGAAATTTGTTGACTACACAGATATAGGAATTAGTTTCTTGGGTAATGCAACGATGAATAAAATTATGGGTGATGCCATTATCAATGAGGATGATGACCTTTCGATGCTTAATGTAACCAATTAGCTTGAGGGTTTGGGGAGCAGAGAAGCCAGTGAAAGAATTCAATGAAATGACTAGTTCAACTTCTGGGGGGTCTGAGGGCGGAGTAATATAAGCTAGCTTTGGGTATTCGACCACAGGGGGGCCTCGACCGCTTCCTCTGAAACATCCTCAGAGATGGCCATAAAAATATTTTGTTTCTTACACTTGTGCCCCATAACGTATTTGTTATCATAATTATAACAAAGTCCCTTGAGTTGGCGTTCAACCATTTCTTCCCTCGTCAATTTCTGAATCTTTGGAGTGGAAATAGGGGCTGGAGTGGTGGGTTTAGGGTGGGGAAAAAAGGATGGTTTTATGGTTTGAGAAGAGACAACCTATTGTGCTTCCTTAGATATTTTGGTAGCTTCCACCCAACTCTAAGGGCGAGCCATGATGACATGGGCACAAATCTCATCCTTGAGGCCACCGATAAAGCATTTCCGTAAAAACACATCAAACATTAACTCCGTGTGGAAAGCCAAGCGCTCAAAAGACGCTATAAATTCTTCCATTGTGCTCGATTGTTTCAACTTTGTCAAATGACCTAAATGGTGTGTGTCAGTGTCAAAGCGTTCATAAAGCTATGCAACAAATAGTGTCCAAGCCACATACCCTTGGTGGGCATTTTTTCCCCATTGCCACCATTGTCAACGTTCCAGATCTAGATGGAGAACACCATACTCGAGTTTGGCCAACTCATCAGTAATGTCACACAAAGAGAAATAATGTTCCATTTGAGTGACCCAACTTGTGGGATCCGAGCCATCAAATTTTTCACCTCCACACGAGGGGGACACAAGTCCCGCTGAAAGTGGTTGGAAGGAAAAGAGGTGGACTGGGAGGATTCACGACATTTAGGGTTATATGGCGTGGAAGAAGAGAAGGGATATGGGGTGGTCTTAAACAAGGCGATCAAATTGTTTACTGCATCCTGGAATTGCTAACACATGGTGATCAATTGAGTGATGGATGTGGGAAGTGATTCGAGCGGGTCAAGTCTGGAGTTGAGGTTACCAATACTGGAAGTAATGAAAGAAATATCAATATGGGTTTGCTCATTAGATTTGTCCAAGGTAGTGAGATATTGTTCCCAATATTGGCTGCAAGTGTGGGCCACGGGGATGAGACAGGGGGAAAGTGGGACCACACAAAAAGGGGTTATTGGTGAATGGTACCACTACAATCAATGTAAAGAGAGGAAGTCAATGGGATAGATTCCAAATAGGGATTTCAGGAAGGGGTCGGGTACACGAAAAAAAAAATTGTCGAAAAATGACAGGTATGACTGTGATTAGGGTGAAGAGAGGAATCCAATGGGATAGGTCTCAAATAATGGTGCAAGAAGGATCCGATTTTTTTTTTTTTACTCCTGCAAAGTTATACTCTGATCTGAATAATACTGTAATGATGAAATGGCTAAATTCTTAACAGGAAGAAATGTGTAGGAATTTTGCAACCCGAATGCAGGAGGCAAGGTTGCATGACAATAGATCTTGTCTATTCTATTTCTACTATGTTTCCGTCCCAAGGGTTATGGTTTTTAGGGTTTCTACAGATAAGGGTTTTCCTTGTGCTATAGCTCTCTCATATACATGTGGGGTCCAACAATAGTACTTGACCCTATATCTCAGGGCACCAACTAAAGAAGCTAGACCATGCCCTTAGCCGTACTACTCGACTACCCAGGTACTTGAGACTATATTCCCGAGTGTTGTTCTCAGTGGCACTATAGTAGTCTGATGACTGATTGGTTTATCTACGGAGGGCTTCAGGATATCTAGGCTGATTTGTATACAGGTGTTGTATGATCCGCTATGATGTACGCACACCCTCCTCAACCCGCGGGTCAGGAAGTCCTTTAACCTCGTAAGCATTCACCCCAAATTTCTTTAAGACCTTACATGGTCCGATTTTCTTCATCTTCAGCTTATTATATGTTCCTCTCGGGAACCTTTCCTTTCTCAAATGTGCCAGAATCAAATCACCAACCTCAAATTGAAGTTGTCTCCTGTGTTGATCTTCTCTGCGCTTATACTCCTGGCTCAAATTCTGCAATCGCTCCTTCACCTAGCTGTGAAGTTCTTTCATCGCTTCTGCGAAATCTTATGCACTAGCGCTCCTAGTCGCCATCTGTTATGAATCCCTCAGCTCATAAATCTCTCTCGGCTGTATGCCATAGACAATCTGAAATGGACTCTGCCCCGTGCTTCTGTTAACTGAGTCGTTATAAGCAAATTCCGCCTGTGGTAATATGTTGTCCCACTGGCTGTGGTGTTCTGTCACCAGGCTTCTCAGCAAGTCTCCCAGACTTTTGTTTACCACTTCCATCTGTCCATCCATCTGGGGATGATAAGCCGAACTAAATGACAAGTTAGTTCCCAACTTCTTCCATAAGGTCCTCCAAAAGTGCCCTATGAACTTGGTGTCTCGATCCAAAACTATACTCCTTGGTAAGCCGTGAAGTCGAATGACTTCTTTGAAAAACATATTTGCAATGTGAGTTGCATCACTGGTCTTCTGACATGGAATGAAGTGTGCCATCTTGGAAAATCTATCCACCACCACAAAGATTGAGTCAAAACCTCTTTGTGTTCTTGGCAACCCCAATATGAAATCCATGCTAATTGCATCCCATGACTTCTCATGTATGGGCAATGGTTGATAAAACCCTGCATTCTGTTTCCTTCCCTTCGAATTCTGGCAAATTCTGCATCTGTCCACGAATCTCTTGATGTCTGCTCGCATTCCCGGCCAAAAATATGACTCATTCAACTTTGCGAACGTATTCTCGTGACCAAAGTGCCCGACCAATCCTCCACTGTGTTTCTCTTTCAACAAATTCTCCCTCATGGAGCATTTCGGAATACACAGCTGATTACCTTTAAACAATAACCCTTCCTGGATCATATATTCTTCCCATTGACTTCTATCTCTGAGAATTGGATTCTCAGCTACTTCATACACCCCTTAAAATCTGTATCATCTGCGTACATGTCCTTGAGGTCATCAAAACCCAACGTTTTGACTTTGAACTCCTGCAATAGCAAACACTTCCTGCTCAAAGCATCAACAACTTTGTTAGCAGTACCAGAAATATGTTTAATCACAAAAGTAAAGTTCTGCATATATTCAATCCATTTAACATGTCTCTGATTCAACTTCTTCTATTGAGTCACAAATTGTAGTGCATGATTGTCATTGTATAAGACAAACTCCTTCGGGATTAAGTAATGTCTCCATTTTTTCAATGCCTGTATGATAGCATAGAACTCCTTGTCATATGTGGAGTACTTCACTTTCGCTTCATTCAGCTTCTCGCTGAAGTATGTTATCGGCCTGTCTTCTTGACTCAAGACTGCCCCTATTGCAAATCTGCTTGCATCGCATTTCACTTGAAATGTCTTTTGAAAATCCGGCAACACCAGAACTGGTTGTTCTGTGATTTTCCTCTTCAACAGATTAAAACTCTTTTCAGCTTATTATGTCCAGTGAAAAGACTTATGTCTCTTCTTCACTGTGTCCATCATCAATGCACTAATCCCACTGAAATTCCCGATGAATTTTTGGTAGAAACTAGCCAATCCATGAAAACTTCTCACCTCAAAGATATTCTTCGGTGATGGCCAATTCTTAATTACCTCCACCTTATCTGGATCCATCCTCAACCTATTTGCAGAAATAACAAATCCCAAGTAAATGAGCTCTGTCTTCATGAATGAGGATTTCTTCATGTTTATCAACAACTTCTCCTGCTGTAACCTCTGCATCACTATAGCCAAATGCTTCAGATGCTATGCCACTGTTTTACTGAAAACCAGTATGTCATCCAGATATACGATAACAAATTTTCCGATGAACTCCCTCAGGACTTCATTCATCAACCTCATGAAGGTACTTGGCACATTTGTTAAGCCAAACGAAATAACAAGCCATTCATACAACCCTTCGTTTGTTTTGAATGCTGTCTTCCACTCATCACCTTCTCTCATGCGGATTTGATGATAACCGCTTTTCAAATCAATCTTTGAAAATAATTTTGCCCCACTCAAGCAATCCATCAGATCATCCATCCTTGG
>WSFP011526488.1:0-12249 GCA_009831015.1 Picea engelmannii | reverse complement strand
GTGTCCCAAGACACATGAAGAAGAGGAGGACATGTCTCATGTTCCATATGCGAGTGCAGTTGGAAGTTTGATGTATGCAATGGTTTGTACTAGACCAGACATTGCACATGCAGTGGGAGTTTTGAGCAGGTATATGTCAAAACCAGGGAAGGAGCATTGGACAGCAGTAAAAAGGGTTTTCAGGTATTTGTGTGGAACTGCTAGCTATGGATTGTGCTATGAAAGAAGACCGGGATTGGACAGAGTGGTCGATATACATGGCTTTGTGGATGCAGACTGGGCTGGAGATTTGGATCGTAGGAGATCTACAAGCGGGTATGTGTTTAACCTGTTTGGAGGAGCAATAAGTTGGATGAGCAAAAGACAGGTTGTAGTGGCACTTTCAACTACAGAATCTGAATACAGGGCAGCCACTCATGCAAGTAAGGAAGCAGTATGGTTACAAAGATTGTGTTCAGGTATTAGGTTGGTACAAGAATTTGTAAGGATAGAGTGTGGCAGTCAGAGTGCAATTTTCTTGGCAAAGAACCCTGCTTACCATTCAAAGACAAAGCACATTGATGTTCAATATCACTTTGTGAGAGACATGATTGAAGAAAAGAAAGTATCACTAATGAAGGTGGACACTTTGAAGAATGTTGCGGATTCATTAAGAAAATCTATGAGCACTGAGAAGTTCTCTTGGTGTAGAGAATCCATGGGCATTGTTGCCCTGGATTGTTGACTATGTAACCCTGTAACCCCTTGTGTGCAAAGAAAACAACAAGTGGGAGAATGTTGGGTATGTGTTATATTCTTTGTACAAGTAGTAGTGTCTGAGAATTTGCGTCGGGCACGCAGGGGGGTTACAGGGGGGGGGCGCTAGGCCCCCCCTCGGGGGGTGCAGGGGGGCAGAGCCCCCTGCGCGTGGGTTCGGGGGCAACGCCCCCGAAAAATGTTTTTGCACCGGAACGACATATTTCCGAGACGACATATTACTGGGACGACATATTTCCAGGATGACATATTACCGGGACGACATATTTCCGGGACCACATGATATTTAGGTGGCTTTTCAGCACATGGTTTTTTGTCGATGGTTTTCTATTTCCATTTAAGGAATTAGGGTTTTAGACTAATCCAGGTCATTGGGTTAGGGTTTTGGATGTCATTGGCTCCTATATGTATATTGTATTGTAAACAATGTAACACAATGTATGAATATAATATATATGTTGGTTTTCCCGGTTTGGGTTTCCAGGTGAAAAATATCTGTGTAATGTTTGTATTTTCCATTATATATTTTCTATTCTTTTCTGAATATCTGTTTACAGTAGACATTGTACAAGGTTATAATTTACATGGAGATCTATGATTCAAATTCTCTCGGGTGTGAGATAAAGTATGTGAATAAGTGAAATAACTCATAGGATTTGATGTATTTCAAGGGTTTTTGAGTTTGTAGAACCAAGAAAGTGGAAAAGTATGTGAAAGTAAGAGGATCTTTGATGTTCATAGGTTCGAGGATAGCAAAAATGAAGGGAATATAATCATCGCAGGGAGTAGATCAGCCCATGGGAATACTAGATCGTGTGAAGAGAAGTGTTGAAGTTATGAGGTCATAATATCAAGGCAGATAAATCAGAATCATATTTACTTTAGGGTGGCAGGGTGGTGAAAGGGAGGATATTGGTGTCCCGTGTAGATTGGTACCTGTAAACATTATTGATTTTGTGCTCAGCCAAGGGGATTGGTGTCCCCTACAAGTTGATACTTGAAAATATTGTTGAGTTGGAGCTCAATCAAGGAGATTGGTGTCTCCTACAAGTTGGTGCCTGCAAGTATCGTAACAGTATGTTGGTGCCTACAATATCCTATAAAGATTTTTTTCTGGTTTTCTCCCATTTTGGTTTCCACGTTAAAATTTGTGTACTATGCCTTTGTGTTGATCTCTATTAATATGGTTAATTATTTTCATTGTTTATGATTGATTATGTAATTACTAGTTAAAGTGGTAAAGAGGAAAAGTGGTAAAAATATGTCTAATATTGATTCACCCCCCCCCTCTCAGTATTAGTGTATATTCCAACACATGGCCTCCAAACAGAGCCTCTCCACATAGCAAAAGAAGGTGGAAAAGGTCTTGGAGGAATACAAAGACATATTCTCCTCACCCAATGGAGTACCTCTGCACTGTCAAGTCAAGCATTCAATCGATTGAAACTCTGATGCACCTCTACCCAATGGGTCAGTCTATCACCGCTCTCTTATGGAAAAGGAGGAAATCAACCACCAGATCCAAGATATTCTTGAAAAGGGGCACATCTGACCAATATAATCACCCTATGGAAGCCCAATTGTACTAGTGCAGAAGAAATATGGGACCTGGTGACTCTGCATTAGTTACAGAGCTCTAAAAAAATCACAGTCAGGAACCGGTACCCAATTCCCTGAATTGACAACTATCTTGACCAGCTCAAGGGAGTCAAGTAATTTAGTAATATTGAATTGAAGTCTGGATACCGCCAAGTCCCAATAGAACATAATTTTGTATAGAAGACTACTTTAAAGTACCATAATGTGTACTTCACATCTAAACCTTTCCAATGAGCTATCAAGCACGCCAAACAAAGATCGTATGAAAACGTTACGACACAGGGAAGTTGGCGTACCAACCAACCCCATTGGGGCCCACAAGCCTTTTGGAATTTCATCTCCTAGGGTTAGGTTTTTGGTTGTTTAGGTTTTACTCATTGATTCTTTATGATAAAAAAGTCTTTCGACCTCATTTTAATGCACTCTAGTGAATGCGTGTATCTGTCACATCTCTTCTCAGAGATCATCTACCACCATTCGAGTGAGTTTGTTCAATTCTACATTTGTTTACAATTCAGTATAGTTTATTTATTAATAGAATTCAATTTTCGATGTATCTATGTGCTTTTGTTATAACTCTGTATCTCATTTCATTCCATTTATAAATCAAGATCAAAGGTGGTCCCAACTTGATGGAATAATTCCTTCCAAAAGTTACTAGTAAATTTAGGATCCCTATCACTAACAATAACCTTGGGAAGACCATGGATTCTTTAGATATTTTTTACGAAGCTATCAGCAACTTGATTGGCCTTGCATTTTGATGATGTTTCAATGAATTGATCATATTTAGTTAATCGATCTAGAACTACAAATATGTTATTTTTCCCATCCGAGGTGGGAAGACCTATGATAAAATCCAGAGATATCTCTATCCATTTTTTATTAGGAATATGAAGGGGTTGAAGGAGACCTGGAGAAGAAACTAATTCAAACTTTTGGCACTAACAGGTGTCATATTATGCCGCATCATTTTGGACACCATTCTTCATTCCCTCATAAAAGAAGGTTTGTCATATATTTTAGTAGGTTTTGAAAAATCCCACATGGCCTACAGAGGGAGAATCGTCATTTTATTTTAAGATTTGGAATTTTAAATTGGAAGAGTTGGGTAAATATATTCTTCCTTTGTACCAAAGATGTCATTTTCCCATGTAAATTTTGGTCTTGAGTGACTACTAAAACAGCACAAAGTTTTGCATGACCCTCATCTTTCCTTGATAATCCATCAACAACCAAAATTTCCTTGCCCTTCTTATTGAGAATCTCGAAGTCAAAAACTTGGTTTTACTTACCCATTTTTGTTGTTCTGTTGACAGGATCTTCTGGTTTAAGAAATATTTTAAACTATTTTGGTTTGTCTTGACTAAAAACTTAGATCCCAGCAGGTATTATTTCAATTTTACCAAGGCATGAATGATAGCTAGCATTTCCTTGTCATAATTAGATTTGGTATGCTCCTTAGGTTTTACCCTTCAACTTTCGAAGGCAATGGGATGATTATCTTGCATGAGCACCACTCTTATTCATGTTCCATAAGAGTCACACTTGAGGACAAATGGCCTCGTGAATTTCAAGGTTTCAAAAAAAAAGAGTGGATGTCATAAAAGTCTTCATATTCTTGAAACAGTCTTTAGCTGCATTGTTTCATTTGAAGGCATATTTTTTCAATAACGTTGTTAGCAAGGAGATGATCTCTGCATAATTTTTTATGAATCTTCTATAATACTCTGTAAGACCTTGAAATCCTCATAGTGATGTGATCATTTTAAGACTAGGCCACTTTGTAATTTCCATAATCTTCTTTGGGTCTACCTTGATTCATTTAGTTGATACAACATGACACAAAATTCTATCTCTTCTTGTCCAAAACTGCATTTTGATTTATTTGCATAGAACTTATTTTCTTCTAAAAGATTCAATATAATCTCTACATGCTTAAGGTGTAGACCCCAATTTTTACTATAAACAGGTATATCATAAAACAAGACAACTACAAACTTTCTCAAGTGTGGATGGAATAAATTGTTCATTATTGCCTAGACTGTAGATAGTGCATTAGATATTCCAAATGACAGAACACAAAATTTGTATAGGCCCTTATGGATGCATAAGGTAGTTTTGGGAATCTCCTCTTCTCATATTCTTATATGGTAATACCCTGATTTAAGGTCAAGCTTTGAGAAATACTTAGCACCATGGAGATCGTCTAATATTTCATCCACAAACGGAATGGGGAACTTATATATTATGGTGATTTTGTTTAATGCGTGATAATCAACACATAGTTTGTATGAGCCATCCTTTTTTCTTACAAGTATGATCAAAGCTGAAAATGGACTCTTTCTTCGGGCAATAACACCAAAATATAATAAATCTTCAACCAAGCATTCAATTTATGATTTGTGACTGTGGGATTGTCTGTAGGATTTTCTTCTAACTGGATTGAACTGGGAATTAATTTTATGATGTGATCTCTAGATCATGCTAGAGGAATACCCTGAGGCAAGTCTTGAAAAATGGTACTATATTTTCCAAGAATCTAATCAAGACCTTTAGGAACATCCATTTCATTAGAGGAAACCTCGATTGAATAATAATGGAAAATGTAATCTTGGGCTCCTTCCTTAATCATCTTATCCATTCAATTAGATGAGACTATTTGGGTGAGTAGGCTTTGGATTCCATAAAAATTGTAGTTCCTCCCATTTTTGAAGAACCTTAGGAATTTTTTATGTAGGTTTAACCCTATTGTACCAACCATGGACAACTATTGGGCTCCTAATACTACATCCACTCCACAAATTTCCATGGAATACATGGGGGATTGTAATTGGTAATCATTAATTGACAATTTAACCTTATGACATTTCCACGTGCAAAAGGTAGTTTTTTCTCCGGAATTGCAACTTGAAGGTTGGAAGAGGGATAGATTAATATATTTAATTGTTTTTCTATTTTAGTATCGATGAAATTATGAGATCTCCCACTATCTATTAGCATTGTTAATCTTGTTTTTTTAATGTATCCCAAAACCTTGAGAGTTTGGGGTTGAGAAATGTCATTCATCACAACAAATGAGAGTGGTGGAGTGGAGTTCTGATATTTATGTCCTCTAGGATTTGTGACTCTTCATTTGAATTTTCTAAATCTATGTTATATGGAGATGAATTTCTTATCTCTTTGTCACTATCACATTGTACTTCGCATGAATAGAATTCATGTTCCTTCCATTTGTGGCCTAGCCTCCAATTGGAAGCATTACATCTAAAGCACAGATTTTTGTCATCCCTTACATTAGATGGTAGAATCCTTTTATTAGGGGGGATTGATCCAGGTGGATATCGATGGCCACCCACCTATTCCAACTGTCTCAAAACAATTTCCTGGCAACTTACTATTTTTAGCATTTTTTCAGTTCCTAAAATTTTGGGGCCATTTTAAGGGCCTAAAGGAAGTTTTTGGGGGATCAATGAGTTCATTTATGGCCAAAGGATCTCATTGATCCCCCAAAATGTATCTCCTCGATGATACATTTCCAACAAGCTATCGTTCACCCCAAATGGAGATCGTATGCCAAAGTTATGCCCCCGGGAAGTTGATACACCAAACTACCCAAAAAGGGGTCCACAAAACTATTAGCTTTTCATCTTCTAAGGTTAGGGTTTTATATTTTTCTTATGTTAAAAAGGCCTTGGAGGCTCATTGTAACAATTATATTCTTGCAGATGTGAGTAGCTATCACATATCTTCTCATAGATAAGTTGCCACCATTCTAGTGAGTCTTTCACTCTGTATTTTTACAGTTCTGTACATTTCACTCATTAATAGAAATTTTGTATTACTGGATATCTTTGCCTCTTGTTATATTTCTGATATATATTTTTTATATTATTGTCTCTCTTTCAATATCTTTGTACATTTTTGTGTTATATCTCCACTCTCATTTCGTGCCGAAAATAATTCAGATCAGTGGTATCACAACAAGCTACTCTTAATTTTTTTTTAGTGCATGTCCCCGACGAGGTCCGGGGATAGAAAGTTGGGTCTCGAGCTTGTTTCTCTTGAGGAAAATCACTCTCACACCCCCAAGAAACCCTCCATGGCGGAAGAAAAGAAAAACAACAAATCGAAAGATTCTATTAATATGTTGCTTGAGCAAGCTCTCACGCGATAGTGGGACGAAATGATGGAATTTTTTGCCCACATCCTTCAACACCTGTTGATAAAAACAAGCATGTCTTTATCAAGCGACCACTTTGGAGGCACCTCTCCTTTCAAGGTACAAGTTAATTTTGATATTATTTTATTTGACGGACAGATACATGTGGATGCCCTAAACAAATGGTTAAATCTACTAGAAGGTTATTTTTCTATTCACAATTTTTTCAACGGGGAAAATATCACCTTTGCACTCCTTAAGGCTCTCCCCCATGTCAAACATTGGTGGGAAACTTACATGGAGCAAATTTCCACAAATGAGTCTAGAATATATGGGGTCGAGCCCACTTGGGATTTTTTTGTGGATGTGGTCAATGAACAATATTACCCTATTGGAAACTATGAATACCAATACATGAGATGGATCATGCTGAGTCAAGAGAAAAGCCGAGAAGTGTCGGAGTTCACCAATACCTTACATACCTTGCGCACCAAGCTTGGTATCAAAGACTCTGAGAAACATTTGGTTCTGAAATACCATGGGGCTCTAAAACATACATCCAAACTGAAATGGATTTTCTAGACATCTCATCACTCGGTGTTGCTTATCGATATGTTGTTAAAATCGAGTAGAAATTTAAGCACCAGAATAAGTAGGAGTTCGGGTTTTCAAATCCAGAACAACCAAAGTATGGTAAAGACAGCCCTAACAACCAACCTTCAGAAAACCAGTCCAAGCCACAGGAAAAGAAGGGTAACATAAAGACGAAGGACACTAGAAAATGGTTCGATTTCCACAAAATCCCTTGGGACAACAGCGATGAATGTCTCTCAAAAAAATCATTGGTGGTAGAGATCAAAGAGAAAGAAAAGAACCTAGATTCAGAATATGATTCAGAAAAAAATGGGAGAAGACAGATCATTGACGCAAACCCCACTACTACTATCACGACCACAAAAATTCAACCAGAAGAACCAGTAGATCCTGAGGAGGGGGAGCACATTTTTCATTCACAGATGTGGGTGAAGAGGACCTCGCTACATTTTATTTTTGATAGCGAAATCCAGAAGAACCTCCTCTCAGCAGAGGTCATCAAACAGTTGGGATTGTCGACAACACCACACTTGTAGCCATATAACATCAGGTGGCTTCGTCAGGGACACAATCTTTGTGTCAACCAATAGTGTCGATTGTCATATGGCATCCATACCTTCAAGGATGAGGTATTATGTGATGTTTCCCCACTGGATGTATGTGATGTTCTTTTGGGCCAGCCATATATGTGGAAGCGCCATGCTATTTATGAGTCTCAACCCTGTAGTGTCATTTTTACTCTGGGGGTCATCTCTACAAGATACCAGAGGTATTTCCAACTACTGTCCCACCTAAACAGTGTTGCAAGGTAGTATCTCATACTACAAAATTCACCTTCTTCATAATCTTTTCAAGAGGTGAACAGAAGAACATTGCAACCACTATAGTCTCAGTTTAAGCACCTTTTGTTTAGCAAAAGCAGGTCGACAAGATTGAAGCCAAGTGCAAGGATTTATTCTACACACTTTCATCTCATTTAGCCATAATGATTAAAAAGTACCAACCATTCTAGCCACAATTTTTTGGCAGCCTTCAACAATCTAAGCAATGCAACTTCTCCAGCAATGCAAGCAGATCATCTAGGATCAGATTCAATAAACTCTTTCCCCTCTCCCCTGGGGACTCAACACAATGGATATCATTACTTAATAAGGAGGGATGATTGATCCAGGTGGATATCAGTGGCCACCCACCTATTCTGACTGGCTCAAAACAGTTTCCTGGCAACTTACTATTTTTAGCAGTTTTTTGGTTCCTAAACTTCTGGGGCCATTTTGAGGGCCTAAATGACATTTTTCGGGATTGATCACCTCAATTAAAACCACAGACTCTTATTAATCCCCCAAAATGAATCTCCTCGATGATACCTTTCCAACGAGCTATTGTTCGCCCTAAACGAAGATTGTATGCCAAAGTTACGCCCTCGGGAAGTTGATACACCAAACTATCCAAAAAGGGGTCCACAAAACTATTAGTTTTTCATCTTCCAAGGTTAGGGTTTTGGATTTTATTTATGTTAAAAAGGCCTTGGAGACTCATTATAACAATCATCTTCTTGCGAATGCAAGTAGTCATCACATCTCTTCTCAGAGATAAGTTGCCACCTTTATAGTGAGTCTTTCACTCTATATTTTTTAGTTCTGTGCATTTCGCTCATTAACAGAAACTGTGTATTATTGTATATATGTGCCTCTTGTTATATTTCCAATATATCTATGTTATATTGTTTTCTCTCTTTCAATATCTATGTATATTTCTTTGTTATATCTGTGCTCTCATTTCATACCAAAAATACTCTGGATCAATGGTATCAAAGCAAGTTGCTCTTGATCATTTTTTAGTGCATGTCCTCGACGAGGTTCGAGTATAGCAAGTTTTGTCTCGAGCTTGTCTCTCTTGAGGAAAATTACTCTCGCACGCCAAAGAAACCCTCCATGTCAGAAGAAAAAAAATGATGGAGCAGAAGATTCTATTAATTTGTTACTTGATCAAGCTCTCACACGACAGAGGGACGAAATGGTGGAGAATTTTTCCCACATCCGTCACTGCCTACTGATAACAAAAATTGTGTCTTCATCAAGAGGCCACTTTGGAGGCACCTCTCCTTTCAAGGTACAATTTAATTTTGATATTCTCATATTTGAAGGATAGATAGATGCGGATTCCCTAGACAAATGGTTAAATCTGCTAGAAGGTTATTTCTCTGTCCACAATTTTACCGACGAGGAAAAGATCACCTTCACACTCCTTAAGGCTCTCCCCCATGTCAAACATTGGTGGGAAACTTACTGGGAGAAAAGTTCCACATAGGAGTCTAGAAAATATGGGGTCAATCACACTTGGGATTTGGATGCGGTCAAGGAACAATATTATCCTGTTGGCCACTATGAAGACCAGTACATGAGATGGACCATGCTATGTCAAGAGGGGCCAAGCAGTGTCAGAGTTCACCAATACCTTCCATACCTTGCACACCAAGCTAGGTATCAAAGACTCTGAGTGATATTTGGTTCTGAAATATCTTGGGGCTCTACACAGATACATCCAAACTGAAATGGATTTTCTGGACATCTCATCACTTGGTGTTGCTTATCAATATATTGTTAAAATTGAGCAAAAATTTAAGCATCATAACAAGCGAGAGTTTGGTTCTGCAAATCCACAACAACCAAAGTATAGTAAAGACATACCTAACCACCAGCCTTTAGAAAACCAGTCCAAGCCACAGGAAAATAAGGGCAATGGAAAGACAAAGACGAACACTGGAAAATGGTGTGATTTCCACAAAATCCCTTGGCACAACACCGATGAATGTCACTCAAAACAGTCATTGGTGGTTGAGATCAAAGAGAAAGAGCCGAACCTAGATTCAGAATATGCTTCAGAAAATAATGGGATAAGACTGATCATCGATGCAGACCCCACTACTACAGTCATGACTGCAACAATTCAACCAAAAGAACCAGCAGATCCTAAGGAGGGGGAGTGTCTTTTTCATTCACAGATGTGGGTGAAGGGGACCCCACTTCATTTTATTGTTGATAGAAAAAGTCAGAAGAACCTCATCTCAACAGACCTCGTAAAACAATTGGGATTGTCGACAACACCACACTCATAGCCATACAACATTGGGTGGCTTTTCCAGGGACGCAATCTTCGTGTCAGACAGTAGTGTCGATCGTCATACAAAATCCATCCCTTCAAGGATGAGGAATTATGTGATGTTTCCCCACTGGATGTCTGTGATGTTCTTTTTGACGAGCCATATATGTGGAAGTGCCATGCCATTTATGAGTCTCGACCTCGTAGTGTCATTTTTACTCTAGGGGGTCATCTCTATAGGATACCATAGGTAGTTCCAACTATTGTCCCACCTAAACAGTGCTAAAAGGAAGTATCTCATACTACAAAATTCATCTTCTTCACCATCTGTTCAAAAGGTGAACAGAAGAACATCGCAACCATTGTAGCCTCAATCCAAGCACCTTCTGTTCAGAAGAAGTAGGTTGACAAGATTGAATCCAAGCACAAATATTCCTTATGCACATATTTATCTCATGTATCCATACTGGTTAAAAATGTCCAACCCTTCCAGCCACAGGTTCATGAAAGCCTTCAACAAGCTAAGCAATGCAACTTCTCCAGCAAGGCAAGCAGATCATCCAGGTTCAGATTCAATAAGTGCTTTCCCCTCTCCCCAGGGGACTCAACGCAATGGATACCATTTATTCATAAGGAGGGAAGATTTATCTAGGTGGATATTGGTGGCCACCCACCTATTCCAATTGGCTCAAAACAATTTCCTGGCAACTTACTATTTTGAACAGTTTTTTGGTTCCTAAATTTCTGGGGCCATTTTCAGGGCCTAAATGAGGTTTTTTTTGGATCGAGCACCTTAATGATAGTCGATGATCTCATTGATCCCCCAAAATAAATCTCCTTGATGATACCTTTCCAATGCGTTATCGTGCGCCCCAAACGGAGATCGTATGCCAAAGTTACACCCCCAAAAAGTTGATACACCAAACTACCCAAAAAGGGGTCCACAAAATTGTTGGTTTTTCATCTTTCAGGGTTAGGGTTTTGGATTTTATTAATGTTAAAAAGTCCTTGGAGCCTCATTGTAACAATCATCTTCTTGTGAATGTGAGTATCCATCACTTCTCTTCTCAGAGATAAGTTGTCACCATTCTAGCGAGTCTTTCACTATGTATTTCTATAGTTTTGTATATTTCTCTCATTAAATATAAATTATGTATTACTATATATATGTGCCTCTTGTTATATTTCTGATATATATATGTTATATTATTGCCACTCTTTCAATATTTCTGTATATTTCTGTGTTATATATCCACTCTCATTCTGTGCCGAAAATAATCTTGATCAATGGTATCAAAGAAGGTTACTCTTGATCGTTTTTCAGTGCATGTCCTCGACGAGGTATGAGTATAGAAAGTTGGGTCTTGAGTTTGTATCCCTTGAGGAAAATCTCTCTTTTACACCCAAGAAACCCTCCATGGCAGAAGAAATTAAAAAAAATGGAGCAGAATATTCTATCAATATGTTGCTTGAGCAAGCTCTCACGTGATAGAGGGATGAAATGATGGAGAATTTTTCCCACGTTCTTCAATGCCTTTCGATAACAACAGGTTTGTATTCATCAAGTGAACACTTTGGAGGAACCTCACTTTTCAAGGTATAAGTTAATTTTGATATTCACATATTTGAAGGACAAATAGATGCAAATGCCATAGACAAATGGTTAAATCTGCTAGAAGTTTATTTCTTTGTTCACAATTTTTTCGACGGGGAAAATAGCAGCCTTGCACTCCTTAAGGATATCCCCCGTGTCAAAAATTGGTGGGAAACTTACTGGGAACCAAGTTCCACAGAGGATTCTGGAATATATGGGGTTGAGCCCACTTGGAATTTTTTTGTGGATACAGTCAAGGAACAATATTACCTTGTTGGCAACTATGAAGACCAGTACATGAGATGGACCACGCTCTGTCAAGAGAGGGGCCAAGCAGTGTCGGAGTTCACCCCATACCTTTCGCACCAAGCTGGGTATCAAAGACTCTTAGCAACATTTGGTTATGAAATACCTTGGGGCTCTACACAGATACATCCAAACT
>WSFP011526485.1:0-12250 GCA_009831015.1 Picea engelmannii | reverse complement strand
CTAGAGTGAAATAGATTTGTGTCGTCGAAAATGTACGTCTAGACGTGCGCAGAAGAGAGAAGAAATGGATGGCAAAGACACTTCGAGATAGAAGTGGCGAACAACCGATAACCGTTGGATCTTGTAGAGTTGCAAGGCGGTTAGGGTTGGTGCAGTCCGAAAGAGATCCGAGTTCGGGATCTCGTGTCTCAGAGGTTCGCGAGGTAGGAGCATGAAGGCTCGATGCCCCAACTCGTGAGGTGGCGAGATGTGAGAAGTGCGAAAAGGAAGTCAAACCATCACTGACTTTTGCATCTCAGAGGTTCGCGAGGTAGGTGCACGAAGGCTCGATGCCCCAACTCATGATGTGGCGATATGCAAGAAGTGCGAAAAGGAAGTCAAACCATCGCTAACTTTTGTGTCTCGGAGGTTCACGAGGTAGGAGCACGAAGGCTCGAAGCCCCAACTCCCGAGGTGGCAAGATGCGAGAAGTGCGAAAAGGGAGTCAAACCATCGCTGACTTTCGTGTCTTGGAGGTTCGCGAGGTAGGAGCACGAAGGCTTGACACCCCAACTCGTGAGGTTACGAGATGTGAGAAGTGCAAAAAGGAAGTCAAACCATCGCTGACTTTCATGTCTCGGAGGTTCGCGAGGTAGGAGCACGAAGGCTCGATGCCCCAACCCGCGAGGTGGCGAGATGCGAGAAGTGCGAAAAGAGAGTCAAACCATCGCTGACTTTTGCGTCTTGGAGGTTTGCGAGGTAGGAGCATGAAGGCTCGATGCCCCAACTTGCGAGGTTGCGAGATGCGAGAAGTGCGAAAAGGAAGTCAAACCATCACTGACTTTTGGGGTTTATCAGAGTCGAAAAAAAAAACAAAAAAAAAACTCGACGCTCTGGTAGTGCCGTGTCACGAAGAGTGAAAGGATGCCATACTAGTTAGGCCTATGGCCATAACCGCTGATCAAATGAGTGTGGTTAAGGGATGGCAGGGTCTGTATCAAGTCCTATAGGGACTTGAGGAATTCTATTCTTCGGAGAAAAGAAGAAAAGGGGAAAAAAGTTTTAATTTCCGTAGTGGGTATCTGACAAATTGGTATCAGAACATGGTTAGAGAACTCGGCCTACTTGGGTTCATGAACGAGTTGCGCAGAAGCTCCATTCGGAACACTCCTAAGAGGAGTAACCCTCTATCTTAAACCATGTTATATTCAAAGGATCAAAGTTTGAAAATAAGAACCCAACTGTGTATGCATGTGAAAGAATTATGAATTTTTGCGTGGGTTATAAAAATGTATCTAACTATTGAATAACAACCAACATTTGTCTTTTGCACCCAAGCAGGCGATCAACCACGGAATTTACAGATGCAGAGAATGGTGACTCATCAAGAGGTGGGAGAGGGATCCCACAATAGAGACGAAGAGTCTGACGAAAGAAGGGCAATAGGGACCCCTCCAGATCTAGCTAAGACCGTGAGGAGTCTCATGGTCGAGTTGCAAAGCTACAAGGCTGACAATGAAAGGATGATTAAAGAACAAGAAAAGTAGACAAAAATTAACACAGTTTTACTGCAGAGTTTATCCGATCTGCAAAGAAAAATGCAGCATGAACCTGAAACTCAGAAACATGGTCATGTCAGTGGCCACACTGAGAGGAGCACCTCGAAAAAGGTCCACCCCAAAGGTAAGGGACCAGTGCCGAGTGATTCCTTTGAGAAGGAAGCTGGCGATTCAGAAGACTCTTCCAACAGAAGAACAAGTTCCTATTCTCAAAGAAAAAAGAAGAAGCAACCATCTAGTGTCTATTTTGATTGACCCTGGTTCAAATTTGAGTTATATAGCCCCTAAAGTTGTTGATAAGTGTAAACTATAGCCACAAAAACAAACCAAGCCATGGTTGGTAAAGTTAGCCACTGGCACCAAAAGAAGGGTAGCATAAGTCATACCATCCTGCCAATTGATGTTGGGTGAATTTCCCACCCAAGCAACCCTTAACGTATTACCCCTCGGATCGTACGATCTGTTGATTGGTATGGACTGGCTAGCCACCCATAAAGCCAGATTGGACTGTTACCATAAAACCTTAGAATGTGTGAGTAAAGAAGGAAAAAGGATGACCCTTCAAGGGATCCGAAAACCTGTCTCGGTGAGACAAATATCAGCTCTACAAATGAGAAAGTATTGCCGAAAGGGATGTCCCCTATATGCAATACAGGTGTCGAAAACCATAGAAGGTGACAAACCCAGCCTTGAAGATCATTCTACCCTGAGAGAATATAGTGATGTGTTTCTGGAAGAGGTATTGGGTCTGCCTCTGAGAAGAGACATAGACTTCTCGATAGAACTTTCACCGAGAGCGGTGCTAGTGTCTAGGACACCCTACCGGATGAGCACACCCGAGTTAGTTGAACTCAAATTGCAATTAAAAGAAATGATGGATAAGGGTTATATTCGACCCAACGTGTCTCCATGGGGAGCGCCAGTCCTGTTTGTGAAAAAGAAGGATGGCACCCTTAGACTGTGTATAGATTATAGACAACTCAATAAGGTAACCATAAAGAACAAGTACCCCTTACCCATGATTGATGATCTGTTCGATCAATTGGGAGGCGTGTCTATTTTCTCAAAGATAAACATGAGATCGGAATACCATCAAGTTCAAATCAAGGTTGAAGACATTCATAAAACTACCTTCTGGATGAGGTATGGTCACTATGAGTTCGTGGTAGTGCCATTTGGGTTGACCAATGCCCCTGCTACTTTCATGTTCTTGATGAACAATGTACTCAGTAAATTTCTAGATAAATTTGTGCTAGTTTTTATTGATGATATATTAATTTACTCTAAGAATAGAGAAGAGCATGAAGAACATCTTAGGCTTGTGCTGCAAGTACTCAAAGAGCATCATGTCTATGTTAAATTCAACAAATGTGATTTCTTCCAGAAGCAAATACATTACTTGGGTCATGTTTTGTTTGAAGAAGGGGTAGCAGTGGACCCTGACAAAATCAGGTCTATCATGGAATGGCCTACCCCAAGGGATGTTTCAGATATCAGATCCTTTATGGGATTAGCAAGATATTATAGGAGATTTATAGAAGGATTCTCCAAGATTGGTTTTCCAATCACTGCCCTCCAGAAGAAGGGGACAAAATTCCTATGGACACAGAAATGTGAAGAAAGATTTCAAACCCTGAAACATCTACTGACCCATGCACCCGTGCTAAAAATCGCCGACCCAAAAGTTGACTTCCTCATGTGTAGAGATGCCTATAAGCAAGGGCTCAGAGGATTCCTTATGCAGAAAGGAAGTGTGATCTGCTATGAATCCCGAAAATTGAACGAGCATGAAGTCAACTATGTGACCCATGATCTAGAACTAGCTTCCATAGTGCATGCCTTGAAAATGTGGAGGCATTACCTCCTGGGAAGAAATTTTTTACTTATGACAGATCACTATGGATTTCGATACCTACTTGATCAACCAAAGCTCAACACCAGACAGGCTAGATGGATGGCCCTCCTTAGAAAATTTGATTTTGAAATCAAACACATTAAAGGTAAAGAAAATAGGGTTTTCGATGCCCTTAGGAGAAGCATGAAAACAATTCATCTGGCAGTAGTGAGCACCTGGGAGACAGATGTCAAGGAAAGAATCATAAATGCACAAGAAACAGATCCCTTCGTTCAGACCGTGACCATGTACCTACAGCAAGAACCCGCCAGAGTAAAATATCAAGGCTATCAGATGACCGAAGGAGGTCTGCTCACTTACAAGAACAAATTTTATATTCCAGTGTGTGACAACTTGAAGAGGTTCATTATGGATGAACTACATAAAAGACCCTACTCGGGTCATCCAGAATACTAGAAAATGGTCACTGCCACTAGGAAACAATTGTATTGGCCTGGATTGAAGAAAGACATATCCGAGTACCTAGCCAAATGCATAGAGTGCCAACAAGTTAAAGCAAAACATCGACATCCAACAGGGTTATTGCAACCTTTACCAATCCCATAATGGAAATGGGAAACCATCTCCATGGATTTCATCACTAGATTACCGACTTCGACCAAACAAAATGATTCCATTATGGTGGTGGTGGATAAATTGAGCAAGTCTGCTCACTTTATCCCCATCAAGTCGACCTGCAAGGCAATCGATATCACCTAGGTATTCATGAAAGAGATATTCATACTGCATGGTATGCTGAAAGAGATCGTGTCTGACAGAGACACGAAATTTACTTCTAACTTTTGGAAATCACTGATGAATGGTTTAGAGACCAAATTGTTGTTTAGCACTGCCTATCACATTAAAAAAGACAGACAGATAGAAAGAGTGAATCAAATATTAGAAGACATGTTAAGGATGCATGTAATGCATCAACCCAAGAAATGGGAAGACTACCTGCCACTGGTAGAATTCGCCTACAACAACAGCTACCAAGCATCCCTAAAGATGAGTCCCTTTGAGGTCCTCTATGGTAGGTCATGTAATACTCCAGTCATCTGGAGTAATCCCGTAAACGGGATATCTTTTGGACCTGACATGTTAAAATAAATGGAACAGCAAGTGACTCAAATAAAACAAAATCTGAAGGTTGCTCAAAACCGACAGAAAAAGTTATGCCGACCAAAAGAGAACTCCAAGAGAGTTCAAAACGGGAGACCATGTATATCTCAGAGTTAGGCCCAGGAAGATTTCCTTGAAAATGGGAGCTTGTGCTAAGTTGGCACCTTGGTATTGTGGACCCTTTGAGGTTCTAGATAGAGTGGGACCTGTAGCCTATCGGCTAGCATTTCCTCCCATAGTCAAAGAACATAATGTTTTTGACGTTTCATTATTGAAGAAATATGTACATGATGCTAATCATATAATTAATTGGTCTGTGATTCAGGTGGAACCGGAGGGAGAATTTCTACCAGAACCCCAATGCATACTGGACAGAAAGGAAACCCCTCTCCGGAACTGAACCATTGCACAGGTCAAGATGCAGTGGAAACATTTTGGCCCAGATGAGGCTACATGGGAAATGGAGGATGCCATGAAACAGGCATATCTAATTTTGTTTACATCTGTACATACAGGCCATGTTGATAGATAGAACATCGAGGATGATGTTCCTTTAAGGGGGAGGGAATTGTAACACCATGTTTCCCCGAGTCTGTAAAAATAACTATACTGGCCAAGTATTGTGGAAAACTCAAAAATGTGAATGTGTAATGTGAATAGACCTTGTGAAAAAGGTCGATGAATGTGAATAATATTATGAATATATATTGTAGGACTGCTCAGAGGGGAATATAATGAAAAAGAGACCACGATGGCTGGATAAAGATGGTGGAAGGCACCTGGAATGGTGGTGTTAACTTCCACCGAAAACCAATACCGTATTTAGTCTTCACTGGCCCGGAGAACCAAGAGCGGCTCGCTGGCCCGAAATTAATTGCTCATAGAATGGTAGGTGGATGGCTCCTCATGCATAATGAGGGATGGGGGTAAAACCTCCCATCCATGGCGTCCTAACACCTGACCACCACGAGGGAGATCGTGCCACATGCAACCTCATTGAAAAGGAAAAAGGCAGGAGGAGTGTGCGATCACGGGTAGACGCGAGGGAGGAAGAACTCTGGAAAAATATGCAGAGTCAGTGATAGTGGAGAAGAAGGAGAGTAACCTTCATTCTCAGTCACTAGAAGATAGAGACGCAGTCTCACAACATCGTGGTTTCAGCTCGGGGGTGGCTAGTGGTAAATCCATTGGGAGTCGCTGAGCCTACGGTTGGGTGGAAATGAGCACCCCTCTCAGCAGTTGCATCACTTCTGGTGTTTTTCTGATAAGTGTTTTGTCTCTGGCATCTTGAAATATATATATATATATATATATTCTGATATTTATGCTCATAAGTTGTGAAATTGTGTATGATTTCAGTGCAAGAATGTATGTATGGTGTTTTGATCTGTACTGGTAGTTGCATGTTTATAATGGAAAGACTGTGTATGGCTTGTGTTTTCATAAATTTTTATTTATATGCATACTGATCTAATTAAGACTTCACGTCTGGTTCTCGAGAGAGAGATACCCTTATCTTGCTCAGATAGTACCCTGGGTAAACCTCCCCATAGAGATACCCTCCTTGAAAAAGCCATCAAGAACCTGGAAAGAGGATGTGAAGGCGTAAAGCCTTAGTAACCCTGCACGAGGAGGAACGATCCTCTTGAAATCCCAAGATGGCTTTGTAGGGATAAGTATCGTTTGAAGGGAGAGATCCTGTCGTAAGATCTGTGGTCACTCATGGCCATTAGATTGGAAGGAGAAAAGGGGGCATTAAATGCCTCAACCCCTTTCCTTTGTTTTCACGAGTAGAGATCGAGGCCCACTCAAGTCCTAGACTTGATGAAGGAGAGCAATAGATGTGTTGAAGACTCTTTTAAGAGTCAAACCCAGAAGAAAGAGTGCAAAGCTCCCAAGTCCCACATAGTTGACGAAGCTCAGGACAGATAGCACCTGGTCAGATGCACAGACCCTGTAGGAATTCACAGAGGTCAAAGAAATCTCTCACAGCTTCAGAGTAGAGAAGCCTGGGAGGGATAGTTCTGTTTTGTGCACGGAGCCATAGCTGCGAAGGTCGCAAAGGAGAAGCAAAGGCCAAGACCTTTGATACTTAAGAAATCTTCCAAGGAGAAGGAAGAGAAGTGCATGCTCAAGGAAGAGCTACAACTAACGTTAGATTAGCTAGAGAGAAATAGATCTGGGTCATCGAAAATGTACGTCCAGACGCGCGAAGAAGAGAGAAGAAACGGACGACAGAAACACTTCGAGATAGAAGTGGCGAACAACCGATAACTATTGGATCTTCCAGAGTTTCAAGGCTGTTAGGGTTGGTGTAGTCCGGAAGAGATCCGAGTTCGGTATATCGCGTCTCAGAGGTTCATGAGGTAGGAGCACGAAGGCTCGACGCCCCAACTCATGAGGTGATGAGATGCGAGAAGTGCAAAAAGGAAGTCAAACCATCGCTGACTTTTGCGTCTCGGAGGTTCGCGAGGTAGGAGCACGAAGGCTCGATGCCCCAACTCACGAGGTGGCGAGATGCAAGAAGTGAGAAAAGGGAGTCAAAACATCACTGACTTTTGCATCTCAGAGGTTCGCAAGGTAGGAGCACGAAGGCTCGACGCCCCAACTCGCGAGGTGGCAAGATGCGAGAAGTGCGAAAAGGGAGTCAAACCATCACTGAATTTCACCTCTCAGAGGTTCACGAGGTCTCGAGAGGTTGTGAGATGCAAGAAGTGTGAAAAGGAAGTCAAACCATTGTTGACTTTCATGTCTTGGAGGTTTGCGAGGTAGGAGCATGAAGGCTCGACGCCCCAACTCGCGAGGTGGCGAGATGCGAGAAGTGCGAAAAGGGAGTCAAACCATCACTGACTTTCGCATCTCGAAGGTTTGCAAGGTAGGAGCACGAAGGCTCGACGCCCCAACTCGTGAGGTTGCGAGATGCGAGAAGTGTGAAAAGGAAGTCAAACCATTGCTGACTTTTGGGGTTTGTTAGAGTCTAAAAAAATAAAAATAAATAAAAACTCGACGCTCTGGTAGCATCGTGTCGCGAAGAGTGAAAGGATGCCATATTGGTTAGGCCTGTGGCCATAACCGCCGATCAAATGAGTGTGGTTAAGGGATGGCAGGGTCTGTATCAGGTCCCATAGGGACTCAGGGAATTCTATTCTTCGGAGAAAAGAAGAAAGGGGTCGAAAAGTTTTAATTTCTGTAGTGAGTATCTGACATGGATTAAAGTTGAGATCATGGAGTTTATTCTCTAACCCAAACTTTTGTCAAGATAGCATATTGTCCTAGTACAAAAGATAGGTGGAAGAAAGCACTTGTCATATTGAGTAAAGGAGACTTGGAAGAAAAGAAACACACTCATTATTGAGAACAAGACTCCAGGTTCCATGTTTGATTAATTAAGTTGATAAGATTCAAAGTTTCACATGACAAGTTGTTGACTACCCCTTTACAAGTAAACACTATAGATGAGATAAAAGCCCTTGAAAAGTATTATACTTGGTAGCATGTGAGAATATTGAGATAAATGCTTAATGTAATCATTTGCCTAATACAAACTAACATCTCCTCTAGGAGAAATATCTTGTGTTAGTTCTAGGTTTCCATGGAGAAATGCTTGATCACAACACCATAAGAGTGTTGACCTCATTTCATATTTTATTTCTTACTTTTGATCTTTACTTCAGACAAGTCACAAGTGATAGCTCTAAAGGAGCTACTGGGATGATTATCCATGCTATTGTTTTATCTAATATTATCAAAAGAGTATTATTCTTGCTTGTTGACCTTGTTTCAGGTCACAGGTGATAACCTTGAGGAAGCTATAGTGAAGGTTGTTGAAGGCAACATATTATATGAGACATAAAGCAGACTATGTACATGACCATATACACTCATGTACCAAAGAAGATGAAGAAGAAGCTATCTCTTGAGATTTAGAGTATCTCATATAAAGATTGATTGAAAGGAGCATAAGGCTCCAAAGATGACAGAACATTAGAACGGGAAGCAAATCTCGTTTGAAGCTTGAATATGTATTTCATATTTAGAATTGGTATTCAACACCAAGTATACCTTGTAAGAGATAATGAATTCCTTGTAGACTCGGAAAAAATCGAGAGTAAGCCTGATCTCAGAAAGGATCAGATGAAGATACAACTTACATGACTAGGAGATAGATGTCATGAGAAGACTAGATCGTAGCTTCAAAAACTTATAGGAGGTATGAAATCTTCTCGGAAGATTCCCTTGTTTCAGTAACATAGTAGGAAGCCAATAATAAAGACTAGGATATGGATTCTTCTGTGAGACTAGAAGAGAAGTCAATATTGACTTCCAATATTGATCTATATAGATCAAGCATGTTGTAGATGTACAAATCCTGATGTGTGTCTAGAGGATTCTCCCAGCAATAAGGAGAAGACTATGATGAGACACTTACTCCAGTAATTGAAGAAATAGTTCCAATATTTATGAATACAACCAGAGCAACCATGATTCATATATAGTATGAGATGCAGGGGGAGCAATCCCCATATTTAAAATTAGTGGCAGTTTTTGCATTACATTAGTTAGGTCATGGATACATGACTATGATGAAAGATAACGTTATCTCTATGAAATAAGAAGAGCTATATTCAATTTCATTTATTGAGCCACTCTCAGTTTTAGATGAAGTTGTTTCCATGATTAAGTAGAAGAGTTACTCCCAGATTTCAGCAGTCACTCTCATCCTTAGAGTAGTTGCAGGTGCAGAGTCCCAGATTCCAGAAGGAACAATTGTAGAGAGAGTAGAGGACATACTCCCAGACAATGAGATAGATAGTGCCTTGCAGAAAGAACATAGAGCTAGCACATGTTTGTGCAGATTGAGTTGCAGCTGAGTAAGTAAACCAGATTGGTACAATGTAACATGAAAATTTGGTTTGAAGATTGAAGATAGAAAGACTCAGGTCTGCAGGTTGAAGGAAGCTTTGTACGTATTGAAGCAAGCTCCTAGAGATTGATTTACAGTTTCTTGGAGAGCATCGGAGTTACCAAAGAGTAAAGTTGATTCTAAACTTTATCTCAAGGTTATGAATGATTAGCTAATGATGTTACTACTATATGTAGGTGATGTATTCTTGAAAAGATAAAGAAAATCTCATCACATATTACAGAGGAAGCTCACTACAGAGTTTGACGAAAGATATAAATGCATTATCTCTTAGGTCTTGAACTTTGGCAGAGCATAGAGAAGATCTTCCTTAACTAAGGGAAGTATGCAGTTAAAATGAAGAGGTTTGACATGCTGAAATGTAAATCCATGAACACACCCATGGAAACGAAGTTGAAGCTTCTGGTAGATGCCTCGTCATGGTTGATTCTACCCTGAATAGACATATTATTGGTTCAGTGATGTATCTGATGAATACCAGGCTAGATACATGTTTTTCCTTGATTCAATATCTGGTATAACCCAAACATGTTCACATTGTTTCTGCAAAACATATGATGAGATACCTTAAGGGTACATTGGATTTTGGTCTCTATTATACTAAAGATCATGACTTCAGACTGAGTGGTTACACCAATTCATATTGAGCTAGAAGTGTTTCTAATAGAAACATCGCTTCAAGATGTTGTTTCAGTCTGAGGTCATCCATGACTTCATGGCATAGTAGGGAGCAATTCAACATTGCTCTGAGCACGACATAAGTGGAATACATTGTTGCATGTTCTGCCTGTTGTGAATCCATATGGCTTCAGATGTTGTTGACAGATCTATTTGATCTAGATATGGAAGCCACCATGATCCTATGTGATAACCATAGTTGTATAAAGATGATGGAGAACCTTGTGTTCCATTATGAGTTGAAGCACTTAGAGATCTGATATCTCTTCATTCGTGATATGTTCTAGAGAGGAGCCATAAAACTCCAATATGTTAGCACAGATGAACAGGTTGTTGATGTGTTGACCAAGCCTCTATCTCATGTAAAGTTTGAGCACTTTCGAGATAAGCTTGGTATAGTCCGAAAGGACCTCCCTCAAAAGGGGGATTAGTGTTGATGTGATAGCTTAATTGTTGTGTTGATGTACCAGATTAATTGTTGTGTTGATGTGTCAGCTTAATTGTTGTGTTGATGTGACATCTTAATTGTTGTGATGATGTGCCAGCTTAATTGTTGTGATGATGTGCCAGCCTAGTGTTGTGATGCCAGCTTAATTTTTGTGATGATGTGCCAACCTAGTGCTGTGATGCCAACTTAATTGATGTGATGATGTGTCAGCCTAGTGTTGTGATGCCAGCTTCATGTTGATGATATTCCAGCCTTGTGTTGTGATGATGTGCCAACCTTGTACTGTGATGGTGTGTCAGCAGCTTAAGTGTTGTGATGCCATCCTTGTGTTGATGACATTCCAGCCTTGTGCTGTGATAATGTGCCAGCCTCGTGTTGTGATGATGTGTCAGCCTCGTGTTGTGATGTCAGCTTCATGCTGATGATATTGTGTAGCCAGCTTCGTGTTGTGATGCCAGCTTCATGCTAAAAATGCTTAGCCTAGTGCTGATGTTGATGATGCTCCAGCCTTCATGTTGTGATGTTGTTATTGATGATGATCCTACAGCCTTTGTGTTGTGATATTGATGTTTTTGATGTTGTTATTAATGATGATGATGTATTAGTGTTATACTAATCCATGTTGATGCAGTTGATGATGATGATGCCACTTCAGATTCTTGCTGAAGTTGATGATTATGATGCCACTTCAGCTTCTTGTTGAAGTTGATGATGATGATGCCACTTTAGCTTCTTGTTGAATATGATGCCACTTCAGCTTCTTGCTGAAGATGATGATGATGATGCCACTTCAGCTCATTGTTGAAAATGATTATGATGATGATAATGTTATTTCATCCTTCTTGTTGAAGATGATGATGATGTTACCTTAGCCTCATGTCGATGAGGATGAGGATTCCATTCCATCTCCCTATTGTGAATGGTGATATTGATGATGAGAAAAACTTCCAATGATTTATAGATATGCCAGTCAGTGTTCCAAGATGTTGTTGATGATGCTGCCATCTCTCTCACCTAATGTTGTTGTAGAATACCCTTCTTATTAAGGGGGAGTGTTGAAATATTGTAACTGCAAAGAGTATTACATTTATTATTGATGCATTATTCATTAGATCAATCCCCTTTTGTGGATTGATCATGTCAGATATTTTAAATGACCAAATCCCATTTTGCGGATTGGTCAAACCCTAATTGTAATAGGCTAAATGAAAATTTGGCCTCATAATATATTAAAGTGGTTATAACCACCCAGATGGAGAAGTCATCCCTGCTAGTGAAAAGACGCCTCATTTCAGCGCCTTCCATATTATATAAATAAGAAAGGATAACGCCTCATTTGTTCACACACTCACTTGTTCATTAGAGCGCAAGTTTAGAGCTGCAGTTGGAGAAGAAGGAAGAGAGAGAGAGGTGCATTCTTGGGAGAGGAATTTTTGTATTGTTTGAGTTATCTCTTGGAATTGTATTAGCTATCTATATTAAGCAATTTTTTTGGGGGTTTTCTCCCCCATGAGGGTTTCCCAAGATAAATGATGTGTCTCTTGTGATTGTGTATTTCTCAGTGATCTTATCTATGCTATGGTTATCTAGTGAATTGAAAAGAAACCTAATAATAGCTTAAACCTTAACATAGAAGACATGTTTGG
>ML895257.1:0-11830 GCA_009831015.1 Picea engelmannii | reverse complement strand
CTAAGTAGTTATGTCCTTCACTCCAAGATGATCCCATAGGAAGTGGAGGTTCTGCTTAGTAAATGTCTTTGTGAATATGTCTGCAGTATGTTCTAGGGATGGACAATACTACAAATAGAATATCCTATCATGTACCATCTCTCTGATGTAATTCATATGGATCTTGATGTGTTTGGTCCACTGTCTCTACATTAGGTCTTTACAAAACATGAGAGTACTATGATTGTCACACCAAATGGAAGTCAGATGGTGGAACTGGATGACTAAATCAGTGATGAAGTTATGAAGCCAAAGTTTCTGAATAGTGATGTTGACTACTCCTCTATACTTGACCTCTGTTGACGATAGAGAAATATCTAACTACTTTTTGGTCAATCAACAGATGTTCAGAACCCAAACTAAGAACATATCCAATAGTGGACTTGTTATTTGTGTTATCACCATCCCAATCAGAATTGATGAATCCCCTGAGATCCAATGCACAACATTCTCCAGTGGATCCCATAACCTGTGGTTCCATGAACATATCTAAGGATGTGCTTGGAAACATTTCAGTGTAGCTCATGTAGCTCCTACATGTACCTAAAAACTCCCCCTAATACATATGATAGATCCATCCAAGTGTGGGTGTGGTATAAAATACTCCCCACAGGCTGTTGATACAAGGTGTTGTCCACCACTGGTGTATCCCTGCCATCCTTAAGATGTATCCCACCAAAAAAAGGGTGTGGTTTTCAATTTGTAGTCGATCATGTGGAATATAACCAATAGATCCCTATCATACTTAGTTTGAGATATATTGATGCCTAGAGCATCCTGATTGATCTCGAGACCAAGGAAATAGTGTAGTGAACCCATGTTCATCATAGATAACCTATCATATAAAATGCATTTGTATGCAAAAATTGTTGAGGTTGAACTTCTTGTGATCATGATGTCATCAACATATATAACTAGGATCAACAATGAATATGAGGTTCTCAACATGTAGATGTTCAGATTTGATTTACATCTAAAAGAATGTTGAGAAACAAAATAATCATCCATCTTCACATACCATGCTCTAGGCGTCTGCTTGAGTCCATATAGAAAATTTTCAATCGAAATACTAAGGATGAGTTATTTATGAACCCCTATGGCTAATCCATGTAAATATCCTCTAAGATATATCGGTGAAAAAAGGAATTATTCATGTCCATCCAGTGAACTTCCCACCCCTTGGCTACTACAATGTCAAGGGCCAATCAGATGGAGTTCATATTTTCTATGGGAGAAAAGGTCTCATCGTAGTCTATCTTGTGGATATGCTAAAAACCTTTGGCAACCATTCTTTATTTGTACCTTCTCATATGTTCGTCTGCTTCCTTCCTAGACCTATAGATGTGTCTACATGTTGATGATTGTGGTAGCATTAGACATGTATTTATGCATAGGTATATGTGTCTAGATGTGTCAAAATTTTCCAAATCCTTCAACTCTTGGATTTACTTTATTTAAAAGAATTATTAAAGTAAATTGATTTTATTAATTACTTGATTATGTAATTAGTTAATTGATTTATTTTAGGAAAGTGATAAAATTACTTAGCATGAAATATTCACATGCAATCTAATTATCAAGTGATATTTGAAATAAATTATAACTCACAATTGTAAAAGAAAGGCTAGGGTGAAGGAGAAGACACACTTGATACTTGATATTCTTGAGAGTAGAGGATTTATTTTTGAGATAATTGGATCACAAAGAACTATGATTCAAGATCTTGGATAGGAGGAGAAGGACTTCCATATAGAGATCAAGTCAAGGAGGAGAGAACAAAGGCATCATGGGTGGGTTTCATTATCAGGAAGCCATAGGGAAGTGTCGCGTCATACAGATATTTTTGTATAGGTTTTTCATACATGTACATGGGTCACAATGGAGACAGTTTCGTACATATGTGGGTCACAAGAAGGTTAATTCCATACACCTCGGAAAGAGTGTAGTTATGGTTCATAAACCAGGTCAGACTTTTCCATATTTATCTGCAGTTGTATTTCTCTCAGTGAGCCATTATCCATGTCATGGGAGACGTGATTTTAGAATAATAAAATCATTCTTAGCAAAAGTTTTCCCTTTGGGTTTTTTACAGGGGTATCTACCCAAAAATATTGGTGTTTATGTGTGCTTGATTTTGATTCCTTGTTTATTCTTTTCCTGCATATTTTTTTGATTACTCAGCTATTATTTTAGTTGATAAAGAGATTTTATTTTGATTTAATTGTCAGGTGTTGGGTTGAAGTGGTAAAATTCAACATGGTATCAGAGCAGGTTATCTAAAGGGAAACCAAGTACACGATTTTATATCCATAGCAGATACATAACCAACAAGAAGAAATCGAAGGATGAATTTCCGGCAAACAATCATACGGAGGAAAATATATTTTTTTGCAGGCATACTAAGGCATACGCAAGTCACAAAAAACAAAATTGCATAAATATGTTAGTTTCTTTGAGCTTAGTCACATATACACATGTTGAAGTAGTGTGAATCACATACATATGCAGGTTGCAGTGGTGACAATCGTGTACAAGTTTGTATAAGGGAAATTTTCAGTAGCAGGTTATTTTCCAGGGTAGTTTATCAGGTCTTAGGGATGGAAAAAACACTGTTTAGAGTTGAAGACATCTTGGATGGATCATCCAACTTCCTATCTTGGAAAGTAAGAGTAACTTTGGTGTTGAAGAATCATGACCTTGGGATTTAGTGGATAAGGTAGTTAATTCACCGACATATCCGACAACTTTGGAAGCACACAACAAGAAGGAGATCATAGTAGAGAGGGTCATCCTATATTCCGTGAAGGATAATATAATTCCTCACCTAAGTGAGAAGAAGGTGACCAAAGAGATGTTTGATGAATTAGTAAGTTTATTCCAGATAAAGAACATGAATAGAAAGATTGTCTTATGGAATAAACTCAGATCGGTGTAGATGTAAAGATATGATAATTTTACCAACTATATCATGAGGATCACACATGTGTGTGATCATCTTCCATCTATAGGGGAGAAAATGAAGGACGCAGAGCTCATGAATGTGGAATTGAATGGTCTTCCCAAGTCTTGGAAACCATTTGTCAAGGGATTTTGTGCTCAAGAAAATACCCCATATTGGGAGAGACTTTGGGATGATTGCATCCAAGAAGAGACTAGGGTGGGGTCTAGGAGCATCAAACATGGAGGTAGTGAAGAGAACTTGGTGCTTGTCAGTAATACAAGAAAGGGAAAAGGAAATATTTTTAGCAAGAAGAGTAACAATGATAGAGGATCATCACATCTAGGGAATAAGAAGGACTTGAGTAAAATCAAGTGTTTTTCATTTCATAAGAATGAACATTATACATATCAGTTTCTGAAGAAGAATAAGAAAGGTAATGGAAATATGCAGACAACAACATAAATAAAGACATAGCTTCATGAGTTTTCAATGAATATTGAGAAGAATTTCTCATTGGTCTCTTTCCTTTCTACCAACACAACAACAAGCAATGTTTGGTTCTTGGAAAGTTGTGCATATCATCATATGATAGAAGCACAGAAGATATTTATCACTCTAACAAAGAGTGAAGTAGATCTTCATGTGCAACTTGTTGATGATGCCAGGTATGTAGTGAAGGGAGAGGGAACATTTACATTCCATATTGAATCAGGAGGATCGTTGGATGTCTGAGATGTGCTTTATGTACCAGGTTTGAAGAAGAATTTTCTTTCGGTCTTAACTATGGAGGAAAAGGGTTTTGTTGTTACTTTTCAAAGAGGGCAGGTATTCATATGTCAAGAGAAATATATCATAGAAAAAACAATAGTCATTGGGGTTAGAGAAGGAACTTCATACAGGTTGTAGGGAAATCTTATTCAGGCCTTCATACATGATAGTGATAGCCTATGTGAGTTGTGGAATAGGAGGTTGGGACACCTACTCTATAGGGATTTGTCAATTCTGAGGGGGATTGTTATAGGTCTTCCAAAGTTCAAGATTGAGCAATAGGGAGTGTGCAAAGGGTTTGTTGTTGGAAATAATGCCAAGTATTATTTTCCTAATAGAGAGAGTAGGTCCAAGGGGATATTGGATCTTATCCATTCACATGTGAGTGGGACAATGTCAATAGCTTCATTATAGGGATCGTCATACTATGTAACATTTATTGATGATTTTTCTAGAAAAACCTAGATCTTATTTATGAAAGCCAAGGATGAGGTATTCAATCAGTTCAAAGATTTCATGGATTAGATATAGAACTAGACATGTAAGAATATCAAGGTCCGAAGGTCAGATAATAGGGGAGAGTAAACCTAATGCAGACCCCCTCTCTCTCTCCTCGGGGCTGCTCGACCTCCTGGTCTTGGATCTTCAAACACTAAGTCGGATCGGCTCTTCGGGCCTCCAATAAACCCTAAACATATGACACACATATCCCTTTGATGTCACCCATAGGTTCAATTTACCCACACAGACGTTCTTGGGTGTCTCGGGCAACACCAAATTTGCGATTACTAGCTCCTGAGCTAGACTCTTCTTCCAAAATGACCATAGGCTATGACCTTGAGCCATCTTCCTTCGCAAATTCACACTTCAAAGATTTTGAAAAGAACTGACTCATTTTTCCCCAATCTCCTAATCAGTGAAATATCCTAGACTGGATCTACGTTCCACGGTCCTTCGATAGCCAACGAATGCGATCTACTTTGGATATTCAACATTTGGAAGTTTCAAATGCTCAAAATCCTTTTCTTCCTGAAGTACTTTCCACACAAAGTTGTGGATCAAGTGCCACACATCCTTTTCCAATGGATGGGTTCGATGGACTTCGACACTTCGGGACTTCACTCCTAGTTTTCTCTCGAACTTATTTATCTCCGAAGTGACGGAGATGACACCACGTGTCTATGCAATCAATGACTAAGTTTTTAGATTCTTAGATTTTGGAGCTTCGGGTGACTTCCAGTCAATGGCTCCACCTTATCCTTTGCTTATTTCCCCGAAGTCTGTGATATGTTGATGCATGTCTTCCTCAGATCGATGACTCCTATAAACTTCCCTACTTCACGCTTTGGGTGTTTTGGCTTCAACTCACCTATTTTTGTCTGAAGTACCTTTCTCCCAAACTGCATAGATCTCTGCCATGTTTTCTTCTGGATCCAGCGGTCGAGATATACTTCGCTCTTCACAACTTCACGAAGATTTCCCTTTGCACTCTGTAATTCCTCTGAATCTATTCTCTCCTGAACTCGCTTACCCACTACCACGTATCCTCCTTCAAGTCAATGGCTAGGATCTCTTCGCGACTTCGAACTTCGACAATTTTTTTCTCTTTAGGACTTCACCCTACCTTTTCCTCTGAAGGAATATTCCTTCGAATTCCGCAGATCTCTGCCACGTATTCTCGTTGCAACCAACAACCTAGATTAAATTCGAGCATCGACCTTCAGAAGTTTTTTCTCCTCCTACTTCTGTTCCTCTCAATTAGAGAACCAACAAAGTGTTGATCTAATGCCACGTGTCTTGTTCCAATGGATGGCCAGGATTGTTTCATCTCCCGACTCTTCGGGTATTCTCTGCCCAGACTTACCTTCGTCCTTCCAGAGTGTTATTCCTCTGGACCTTTGAATAGGTTGCCATGTGTTCCCTAGTGATCAACGACCAGAATCTACTTTGGACTTTGGGATTCAATTGTTTTAGCTTCACCTCAACTGTTTTCCTCCGAAGTGGCTATCCTCTGAGATAAATGATCCTTTTCCATGCGTCCCTTCTTCATGAATGACTACGATTTACCTCGTAACTTCGAGGGTTTTGTACATTTTACCCCAAATTTTACCCAAAGTGATCCTTCTGCCAAAGTGTGTGGATGTCCACCACGTATCCCTTCCAAATCCAATGGTTTGGATTTTCTTCGACCGCTTCGGTGCTTTTTCTTACACTCCACTCAGCTCTCCTGGATATTTTTCTTAAAACCTCCAGATCTTATGCCACCCATCCCTCCAGATGATGGATGGTTCTGACTAGCTTCAGAACTTCGAGACTTCACAAGCCCACTCTCTTGTGCATTTTTAAAAGGTTTAAGGCCCGTACACTTTACTTGGATCCAACACTTGGTTATCCTTCATGCCCAGATCCGACGGACGAAATTTGTTCCTCTCCTCTACGTGCTCCTCATGTCTGGAGGTGGGATTCGACGATGAATATCTCTTTCTTTGCAGCTGATCTGACAATAGTTGTTTCTCCTCCCTTCTAATCTTCTTCACCAATGTAACTTGACCTCGACCTTGATGCGTTTTCACTCTACGTCCAAACTTTCACTTTCACTTATAATCTTGAAATTACTCATACTCCTAAGGGTATCAACCCTTTTCTTCCTTTAAAGGAATTTTTGGTGCCCTCCTGGCACACTCTTCTCTTCCTCCTGAGCTTATGAACTTGAAATCAATTTGCTTCTACATGCACTCCTTGTGCATGAATAACCTTTAGATGGATTTATTTCAACACTTTTCCTACGTGTTGGCCCAATGCGCTCCTTGCACAAATTTTCCTCTTGAATCCCAAACTCTTTCAGGTTCACTGATGCTTCTCCTACATCCTCTAAATGCACACTTGCAGAGATATCTCGTAGAGTATTCAACAAATCTAGGTCCTTCATATTCTACCTATCTACCAGAGTGTTTAGTAACTCTGTGGGTGTCTTCCTCCTTCACACTCTTCTCTCTGAACTCAAAAAATAGTTCTTCTTGTGCACACTTGCACCTACTCAATGCCCACCTGGCAGAGCTCTCAGAGTATTCAACAACTCTGGTTGTGCTTTCTCTACACAATTCCTCCTTTAAGGTGTTCAGTAACCTTGAAGATCCTCTTGATTCTGTAAATTTTCTGGTGTTCCCTCCTGACACGTTCTCTCTTGAACTTGAAGCAGAATTCAGGTACACACTCCTTGTGTTGGCTCACGGAGTTTTTAGGAATCTGTCATGCACTCCTTGCACTTAGCCTCAAGAACCCAACACAATTTTAAAAAACTTGTAGATAAAGAAATTCCATCCTTACAGCATATGCATACATAACATACAGTAAACAACATATGAATATATAACATATAGTAAACAACATATGCATACATCATATGCATACATAACACACAGTAAAAACAGAAAGCATGGAAATACCTTCAGGAAACAAATAAACATACATCGAAACCTTATGTAGAAAAAACTGTTCTTTTTTATATTAAGATGAATGTCAATTATAGATGTGTACAAAATCTCGAACTGCAACTGAGTCTCGAATCTCTCCTTGGATTAAAATGGTTTTCTCTCATCAACCTTCAACAACCTCTACTGGGCATATTTTTCAAAGATTTATACAAGAGGAGACTCATCGAGTCTTTCCCTTCAAATACTCTAGTGGCATATAATCACCATTTCAACGCCTATCTACTGAGGCAGGTTACATTGAATCAACATTTACTTTCTCAGATCTGAGGAAAAGCTCAAGATATGTTTCCAACTCAGCCTGATAAAGGCAAATTCAACTTCTACCTGTAAAAAAGCATGACTCGGCTCTCCTCAAGCCTTACAACAATTAATCTTCTCTAATTACATTTAAAATTTAAATTTGAGGGAGAAATGAGAGGGATGGAGCCTCTCCCCTTCCTGAATGTTCTTTGATGAGATGGAATTATGGCACGCTGTTGAGGTGGAAAGGATATTCCTAGATCAACACCTCGAATGACTTCAAGGATCTCTGCAAGGAGGAAGTGATCAAGAGAGAGCTGAAAGTCTCATACAACTCTCAACATAATGGGGTTGCTGAGAGAAAGAATCAATCCATCATCAGTTCTTCTAGGGATATGATACACGACTAGGATTTTCCTATGTTCCTGTTGGAAGACACATTTAACATGACGGTGTATGTGCAGATAATAAGTCCTCACAAGATATTTGGTGAAAAGACTCTGGAGGATATGTTCTCAAGATTGAAGCCAGAGATTCATCATTTGAGGATCTTTGGTTATCCAATTTACATCCATGTGCATGTGGAGAAGAGGACAAAGATGGAGCCTTCAGGATAGAAGGGTATATGTGTGGGGTACAACGAGACCTCAAAGGCTTATAATATCTTCATTCCATCACAATGGAATAAAATTGTGAGAATATGTTAATTTTGAGGATAACTTGACATATAGGAGTAATCGAGAGTCATCAAAAGTGATAGAGGATGAGGAGCAACAAGATCATAAGGATGTGTAGCTGTCAACAATTTAGACTTTAGGTGGGGAGGAGGAGTTAACCCCTTCGATTCATGTTAGGAGACCCAAGTGGATATTGTATACATCAAGGGATGTTGGTCAGGATCCTAGGAGTGTGTTCAGGGAGTGAAGGCATCCGAAGAAGTTTCTGAACTATATTGTGGTTATGAGTAGCATTATTGATGTTGAACCTTCTAGTTTTGAGGAAGAAACACATCAACAAGTATGGAAGGATGCCATGGTATAGGAGTACACCTCTATTATGAGGAATGATGTCTGGGAAATAGTGCCAAGAACATAGGGGATGTCAGTTGTGAGTTCCATATGGATCTACAAGATCAAGCATGCTGCAAATGATAGCATATATAAGTTCAAGGTGAGGTTTTTGGTGAGAGGGTTCTTCCATAAAAAGGAAGTGGACTACGAGGATACATTTTCTCTAGTCACTAGGTATTCTTCTATTCAATCAATTATTACTATTGCTTTAGTTATGAGGTGGAGGATACATTATATGGTTTTGAAAACAACTTTTCTCAATGATATCATTGAGGAGGAAGTATACATAGAGAAATATTAGGGATTTGAGGTTCATGGGAGGGAGTCTCATATGTGTAGGATTAAGAAATCCTTTTACGGACTGAAATAGGCACCCAAGGCATAGAGTATGGGATTTACCAAGAGTGAGGTTGATCCTAACCTGTACTTCATACTTGTTGGAGAGGATACTCTCATCTTGGTTATGTACATTGATGTTTTTTTTCTCACAGGTGCAGAGGAGCTTATTACAGGGTGTAAAGCATATTTAGTTAGTGAGTGTTGAGTCTCCATTTTGACACCTCTATTACCCTATATTATCCTTTATCAGGGTCAATTTTACCTATGACGTGTGCATATGTTGTCTATTTCCTCCACAAACCTACCTTGTGACCTTATCCATGTGCATAAACAGGTAACCCATGTTAAAAACATGATTCGTTTGATTTCTTGATTAATTGGGATTAAATGGTTGATTATTTATGCTCCTAATTAGTTTAATTATTATTAAGTAGCTTCATGACAAGGCATCACCTCATCCGATACTTCCACTAGTTCGGTACTGCAACAACCAATTGATCTATTATGGTAATCCGCCTGATCTGGTACCAACGCTACAGTGATCTGGTACCAACACTACGTTGATCTGGTACCACCTCTGCATTGATCCAGTACCAACTCTATGCCTATTCCGGTACCACCATTGCACTGATTCAGTACCCAGATCTATCACTGTGCTAGTCTGATACTAAACCCTTGTCTATAGTTAACGTTTTGAATGAGTATGATGGTGGTGGTTCCAAGAAATTAGTTGGATGGAAGTATCCTTAGATAGTTTGGAGATCACAATAGACTTCATCACTCATGCACTTCATGTCATGAGGATGAAGTCCATTCCTTGAGATACAATATGATTCACCAATTGTAATATTTTGTAAACATTTGATAATCATCCTCAAAACTTGATTATAACGGTTGACCTTCCTTAAAAGGGATGATGTGTAGATGATAGATAGTAAGTAGAGAATGATATACATTGTTATGCTGGGAAATGAAATGTTGAATTACTGATTCACTTGATCAATTGAAGGAATACGAATGCTAGTTTGTTCAATTCATGGATGTGAGTAAAGTGTTTAGTCTGTAATTTCTTTAGAGGTACCTTGGTTCGGCAAGGTCCCACCACCCCAACCAAGGTAAGCCTCCCTGTATATGTCTTTGTGTGGAATAATTTAATTGTGTGAGTGTGCAAATATAATAGTTGTGTGTTGCAAATGATTCTAAGTATATGTATTATGAACTTTCCGAAGTATAATATAGATTTCTAAATAGATTTGATTTTGGATCAATGTGAATGAACAATTATACATTGAGCATAGTACATAATTCTATTTTCATTTCTGCAGATTGATATTTAGTTAACAAAAGTTGGATAGATGTTTGGGATTGTTAAATAAGCAATTGTTATTGTTTTGAATTTATGATTGTGTTGTCCTCAGTAGGCACAAGAACAATAAGACTTCATCTCTCACCTTAATGCTCCATGTAATGAAGTCTTTCAATCATATTGAATGTCTCCTTTATTGAGGAAGGTTTGATTGGAATCGATTGGGTTATGATTGGTTTCTTTCTTAGAGTAAATAAAGTGAATTGTTAATTGTTATTTCAATTGCTACAAGAAGCAAGGTCTCAATTCATCTCTTCATTTCATGAGCCTGTAATGGACAACCTTGTTATCTAAGCAATAACCTTTTCAATTAAGTGTTTGTTTGAGAGTTTTACTATAAGATTTATATTCTAAGTTTTAAGTTGTGTGAATTATTTAGATATTCCAAAAACAAAGTGTTATGTTATTGATTATTTCTTGATTGAGCTAGATACAACAGACATAGATAGGTTACATGTTTTCGTCACATATGGTGTAACAACTCTTTTGATTATGAATCCCGGATTGAAATATAAATGAGTGCAATATACTAAGCATATATATACACCAACATTTTGGCATCGTTGTCGGGGAGTTGTAAACGGTAATAGGTAGCATTTTGAGTTTGATTGGTGTTGGGCTCTAAAGATGTCCTAAAAAAACCTTAGTCTAACATTAATTTATCAACCGAGGATTTGTCTTTTCTTTCAATAATATCAACAAAGTCTATGCAGATAGTTGTAGAGGTTAAAATCGTGTAGTTAAAGAGAATATGAGTTTATCAATAATCAAGTTCCTCACACATTCATTAAAAACTCTGAAACTAAGAACTCACTCAACATAATTGTAATCTGATTACTAACACACTGTGAATCGAAGACACTAATTAATTTGTTGAATTCATCTAACTAAGAAACAATAATTTAATCTATAAAAACATTTAATGAATCAATCTATCAATGATTATTTAACCTACTAGAAAATAAATAGTGAATGATTGTAAAATTAAGAAGGAACAATAAATGTGAATTTAAGCGAAAGGAAAAACAAATGAAAATTTAATAAAACGAACAACGTATGTGAAAATGAGAGGAAATTTCAAGCAATAAACTACAATAGTGGGAAATGGAACAACAATCGATGACATCTATCCTCTGTAATTGAATAGAATAACCAATTTATAAAACAATCAACACATTCATGAATTTATCTTAACGATTGCAAGGATATTTAAATCACAAAACTGAAATAGAATTGATATAATTTACAGATGAAATAGTAACTCCTTCCGACTAGGCCCATGGTCTTCTGAAGATACTGCTGCTAAAAAATCAGTACGCAAAGTTGATCAAAATGCTCAAGTCTTTCATTAATTCCATAACTGGTAAAGAATTTACAATAGACTACTAGTACAGAGCAATTCAGAGATCTGAATGCTTGAATAAATTTCTTAGATATCTCTCTATTGTTCATTATCCTCTATATATTACAATGACATGAGTAAATTAAGCTATCATAAGGATTGAGAGATCCTTAGGATTGTTTTTACTATTTATAAAGATTACAAAATAAAGAGTCAATCTTCTTCTAAACC
>WSFP011526462.1:0-12251 GCA_009831015.1 Picea engelmannii | reverse complement strand
GACTATGGATTTTTCATTTACAGACTTGAATGGAATATAATACTCGTCACAGCTTTAGCTTTTCTGTATTGTGGTTTTATTCAAGTCATGTTTATTTCAATTTGTAAATAGATTATGATTGCTTTCACTGTCATGGTTTACTACAAGCCGGTATGATAAAAGTTTATATATTATCCATGTTTCATGTTCCAGATTTAACACACAATAATCATTCGTTCAAACTTGAATTAAGAGATTTATCTTTATCTTTGATTGAACGTTTATATGCAAGTTCTCACAACAAGATTTATCTTATTGTGGATGCTTGTAAAATTATGAGATTGTTGTGATCGTATCTCTTATGTGCTCTATCATTTGAATTCCATCACTATTGCTTCATATTTATTGGGATCAATCTCAAAATCTGTAGCAGGTTTTACTCATCAGATAAAGGTGGTTGAACGTTACATAAAGGACAAGATATTGGATGCAATAACAGGTCAGTTTGTTTGTCTGATTTTGTTAGTTTAATGAATATAGAATTGTCTTGTAGTCAAAATATTTTTTATTATCTGTTATTTCTATTTGCAATTAGACATTTCGATATTCGATTTCCTGAGCATAAACATTTAAGAAAATAAATCAAAAATATTAGATAGTAATTTCATTATAGTTTGAAAGAGCAATTTACATTCGATTTTCACAAATTTAGATTAAAATTCATAATTTGTATATTTTGTATATATATTATACATAGAACTATTGTATATACAAATTGTACATATATATATATATATGTATATATATATATATATATATATATAGTTAATTGTGCTTAGAAATTTTAGTAATTTGTTATTTATTAGGTTAGTGTTTTTCCTTTCATTATTTTTCTTTTTTTTTTCTTTTTTCTTTCTTTAGGACTTAGATCGGCTAACAGAGCCACAAAACTCGTCAGGGTGAGTTAATCCAAACCGCTTGGGTTAATTAGACAATCCTGGACCAGACTCACTCTTCCAGTTGACGAGCAGTCATTTTCGCCCGTCAACACCTCCTTACCCCCATTTTTGTCCTCGACATGTGTTCCTTCCAGAGTGTGTTTCTTCCATCCAATGAAGTTCTCTTGGAAGCCATGACCAAGTTTTGTTCCTTGAAATGGTTCCCTTCCAGGGCATTGTCCTCGTGGAATCCATCATCAAGAAGAGACCTTTGAGAATGATTTTATTCTTTCAATATCATTAAAAAATGAAACCAGCCTTGAGCATGGTTTTCTGATTTCAAGATCATTAAAAAATGAAACCAGTTGCGAGCATAGTTCTTGTTTCTGTGTCAATCTCATTAAAAAATTAAACAGTAATATGGGGATTGAACCTAGATTCATGAGAATAGTTCTTATTCCTGTTTCACACTCATTAAAAAATGAAATATATATTTTTCCCCCCTCTTCGATTGAGTCAAGTACATCGTTGTGTATAGTATTTGAAGCTTCTTTTCCACCTCCTATGTCGTTGGATGAACCGAAGCTTGGGGGCCAATGCTTCTAACCTATGGACTTCATGTTGAAGTTAAGACGCTATCTTATTAAGTTGGGGGCTACATACCAACCATCCCTGGATTCTGCATTGGGACGTAACGAGAATAGTTTTATCTCGTTCAAGCTTGTGTAAAAATGAAACCACCTAAGCATATTTTCCTCTAGTTCAATCTTGTGTAAAAATAAAACCGGGTTCAATCATAGTTTTAGCTAGTTTTAAGCTTGTGTAAAAATAAAATCTATCCCAAGCATAATTTTTTTTTTTTTTAAGCTTGCGTAAAAGTGAAAACAATTTCGAGCTTAGTCTTTGTTCTTTCTCATCCTCGTAAATACATGAGAATAAGTTACCGAGCCTAGTCTTTGTTATTTCTCATGCTCATAAATAAATGAGAATAAGTTACCGAGATTAGTCTTTGTTTTTTCTTGTGCTCGTAAATATGTGAGAATGTAATCGAGTATACTTTTATCACTTTTTCTAAATCGTAAAGGTTATATGAAAAAGGAACCTATGGAGTATCCCTTAAGCTCTTTTCACACTCTGTAAAAATGAAAATATTGCCGAGCGACCCTGTTCTTTTCACACTCATAAAAGTGTTTGAAGAAATTTTTTTATGGGTGATAACTTATCACTTTTTTGGTCTCATTAAACTAATTTACAAAAAAGGAACTGAGAGAGTCCTCTTTGCGTATTTTTCAGACTCTCTAAATATGAAAAACCCCCAAGTTTTCTCTCTTTGGACTCATTAAATAAACATCAAAAGACCTATATGGAACCAAACCACTCCTTCTTAGGGTTTGTTAAACATACTCTGAGGGAATCATCTGAAGGATGAGCTTATCTCAACAAGCATATGTTATCCTCCTCAAGCTTGTGTAAAAATAAAGACGTACTCTCCAGAAATGGTGGGGGGAAATTTGGGAAAGAAATGTGTCTCTATATTTGTGTTAGTGGTAGTAATAGCCACTCTTGAACATGAAACCCCCTTCATCATTCAATCTGAGTTGGGAAATCCATTTGTCTCTTGTTTGACCTTCAACAAGTTCATATCTTGGGTCGTCTTTGAGTCAATGTTGCCAACACCATTTTCGTGTTGTTCATATGTTTAAGAGAATTCCAACCTTGCACAAGCCTTCTATAGAGTCGGCCATATGCAATTATCAATTCCTACCATGTCGACCTACCCTGTGTCAGTCTCAAATCATCTTCATACTTTGATCTACCTTAAATATGTTACTTATTTCATGTCATTGATGGGGGATACATCAAGGCCCTCCTGTGACGAGTCTGTTCTCATCAACTCAAATCATTATCTGGGAACATGACTTAGAAATCAATTAGTACCTTAGAAATTGCATGCCTCAATGGTAGTTTTATTCTCTTTCGATAGTGGGTTCACATCATTGACCACTTATTAAGAGATTCTATCGAGTTCTCGACTTCAGCTCATTTATTCACATTTTTTGGATTGTAATGAGGTACCTTGGGAGTCATTGACATCAATGGTGATTTCCCTCACACTTGTTAATGGTTTGCATCAATGGTAGGTAATAAAGTGGTTTCTACCATGTTTGACTTCAACATCTGTAATTGCATGGCTAGATTCATACTTACGGATGATGGGATTGAAGACCCTGGATCTCATTATTTTGGTCCAAGTTGCAATGGAGTATTTATGATTTGTATTGACACATAGATCCACAATGTATGATTTTTTTCCATGACTGACATTTATGATATCAATAACTTGTAGTCTGAGCATGGGAATGCCTAGCTCAGAAATGGTATAATATTGCATAGATGCTTGGTTGTTTGCATGGTTCTGATTGGTGCACTCCTTGTTTCTGACACACACACACATTCTACAAATTATTTTGATTTTCATGAGTTCCAACCTCATACTTTGGGGGGAATTTTGTTACACATTATTTTAGTCACCTTGGTGATGTTTCTACAACATGTGTTGAGGCTTCCAAAAGAACCTTTCTTCATGACAAAAGTGACTATCTCTCTCTTCTACAAAACTTGTTTTTAGAAGTCCACTGCAGGCCAGCCATAAGGTACAATGTGGAAATTTCTGATCGCCGCAGGCTATCATGAAACTATCTTGTGATGTTTCCATGGGATTCACTATAGCTAGGGTGTGACGGCATTGAAAGAATGAGAAAAGGTTGAAGTTCATGAAATTTATAGAAGGGATCTTCTAGAATATGAGGTGGCATCTATATGGTTGGGATCCTACTCACTTCTTTGATTTGGTGGGATCATCCTAATCTCTTTAACCATCTCTCTTTCTCCTATATAATGATAGATTTCTCATGGAAAAGTTTAAGAAAGATCAAGCAAGGAATTAATGAAGGAATAGGCTGGGAATTGTGTTAGAGATTATATTTCAATTGATTCTTGAGGCATTTATTTGTCCATCAAGTTATTTTGGATCCTCTTCATGCAATTTTGGATCAAGTGTGTGTGTTGGAGAAAAGGGCCATCGAAAGGGAACCTTGCAACATCAAGGCAGTTTAGTTGTATCTTCCACTTTTACTTAATATGATATAGTGGCATGTTTCTTTCCCATAAAATCATTCTCATTTTATTACATGACTCCTTGATCACATGTATAAGATTTCATTGAATATACTATTATTTATTTCACTTTGGTTGGTTTGTGGTGCAGACCTCCTTCCCTTAGGCCAAGATCCGCACAAGATCTTCTCTAAAACATGGCAAGGGTTAACCGAACTCCTTGTTTAAGCCCGCAAAGGATTTTGGGTTTCACGAGTTGGGCACTTTGAATAAAATGCCACAGCCCTTGGCAATATATGAAACATAAAATTGTGAATGGGCTTATGGTGTAAGCCCCCCATCTTCATCCCCTTTTCCAATATGACAATAGTCAAGCCTTAACACAAGCACCTTTCGCAACTCGCGATTTCTTGAGTTGGAGCACCAACCTCTCATGGTCTTCCCTTGCGAATCCTCAAAATGTGATATGTCAATGAGATTTGACTCCACCCAAAGCGATGGGTGCATGCCACCTATCACCATTGTTTACTCTGCTTACAGAGTGGGTCCTTTCCACCTATTCACACGATTCTTCGGCTTTCACAACTTGAGATAACAATGAACAACCATTCCTCTGCCTCTACAAATCCCTGACTCCTAAATCATGCCTTCGATGAGATCAAAGGTTGTGTGCCTTCCTCGATCTAATGGCCCTCGTTGTATTAGGAGTTTTCCAATCAGAAATCCACAACACTCAACCCAAACTACTGGTCACTCCATTCCCCGAACTCCGATACGCGAATTCACATACGAGATCGACGACCCTCGTTGATCTAGATATGATGGTCATTATCCTTCCTAAGATTAAGAGTTTTGAAAGACACTTGGTCCTAATCCTTCCGCTGTTCCATAAGATCCCACGGCTCACGAAACTTTGGCACTTCCTCTTGAAGCGATTCCACCATTCGATTCAACTTCTCAAGGACTTTTGGCCAAATGACTTGGCGTCCCCCCTCCTGAATTTGACTTTTGTGAGATGATTTTGACCTCTGCCTCCCTTTGAACACTTCACAGGTTCTATCCCTTTTAATTTTTTGCTTGTGAACTCAAGGCTTCCAAAAGGGTCCCTGCATGCACTCCTTGCGGAAATTTTCAAATAACCTCTATGCACCTCTTGCAACAGAAGTCTCTCAATATCCCTCTTGAGTTGGTAAAATCCCAGACCTTGCCCACACACCTTGCATGAATCTAAGATAACCTTACACTTCGACCTATAAAAACATGATTTGAATCTCCTCTGAGAGTTCTGAGATGAAACTCATACCCTGGTTGACGCACTCCTTGTGAACCCTCCACTGCACTCTTTGGAGGATTTCTCAGAAAGAGAAACAACTGAAACTCATTCTCCCCTTATCCCGATTTCAAAAATTCAACATAGAATTCTAGAACATACACACATAGATTTTATTGAAATAAAATGCATGTAGAGAATATAAACTAGCCTGCAACATACCATTCAACGGGTGGTTCCAACAACCATAACAAACACATAGATTGGAATCAAAGATTTCTTCTATTAATTCTAATGCTCTTGTACATGGTAAATAACAACAAATAGAATGCATAAAATTCTCTGTTCTCCTCTGCAGCTCTACAGTGTACCAAAAATCTAAATAATAATGAGTTATTTTCAAGATACAAGGTGAGGGTGTCTATCATCTGTTTTCCCTCCTATTCTCCTAAACTGTCTAATCTATTAAATTAAACCTACCTACTTGCATTAAATAGACTTAAATTCCTATTACATTTGTGGATAGGAACATACGCTCCAAAATCAATTTGGATATTCAGATATAAATTCAATTGCACTTTCCTCCTGTCCATTACATTAATGCTTCAGATTTTAAATTTCAAAACGTTTTCACAAAAACGTGTTCAAATTACATATGCACGTCCAACTGTCTGTTTGGCTAGGCGCTTGCTTTGGATTTCAACGATGATCCTGCATCATACTCCCTCGCTTGAAATTTTGCATGAACTCCTGTTCATGAGTTCCTTCACTGTTTGTCCATTCTTTTGAATTATTGCTTCATCCTCCCAACTAACATCTTCAACTAGATGTCCTCTCCACTTGACCAAGTATTCAAAATACTCTTTTCTCCTGGTCTTTCTGCTAATCCTCTTGTCAATTATGCTTTCCATATGTGGATTTTCAACTACAGGGATTTGTTTCATCCATGGAATTTATTCCTGTTCACCCTCCGCTCCTTCTTCTTCAGTTCCATAAGGGTACAAATCTACGACATTGAATATCGGTGAGATTCTGACCCCATCAAGTAATTCAATCTCATACGCATTTGCGCCAAATTTTCTTATGACCTTGCACGATCCAATTTTCTTCATCTTCAGCTTCTTGTATGTTCCTCTTGGGAACCTTTCCTTCCTCAAATGCACAAGAATCAAATCACCAACTTCAAATTGAAGTTCTTGCCTGTGTTGATCTACTTTATGCTTGTACTCTTGACTTGAAATTTGCAATCGCTCCTTGATTCTACTATGAAACTCCTACATTACTTCTACAAAGTCCTTTACTAGAACTCCTAAATTCATCTTGTTCTAAATCTTTCAATTCAGAGACTCCCCTTGGCTACATTCCATATACAATTTGGAATGGACTCTTCCCTATGCTTCTATTGATTGAATCATTGCAAGTGAATTTTTCCTGTGGCAGAATGTGATCCCATTGACTGTGGTGTTTAGTCATTGAGCTCCTTAACAAATCTCCCAAGCTCCATGACCTATGTCTGTCCATCCATTTGAGGATGATACACTGAGCTAAAATACAAGTTTGTCCCCATCTTCTTCCATAAGGTCCTCCAGAAATTTCCTACGAACTTGGTATCTCAATAAAAAATGATACCCCTTGGCAAGCCATGAAGTCTGAAGAATTCCTTGAAAAACAGGTTTGCAATATGAGTTGTGTCACTAGTTTTCTGGCATGGTATGAAATGTGCCATCTTTGAAAATCTGTCTACCACTACAAATATTGAATCATATCCCTATGTGTCCTTGTCAGTCCTAATATGAAATCCATGCTCATTGCGTCGCATGGCCTTTTAGGTATGGTTAATGGATGATATAACCCTGCATTTTGCCTTTTCCCTTCGTGTGCTGACAAATTCTGCACCTATCCACAAATTTCTTCACATTTGCCCTCATCCCTAGTCGGAAATATGAGCCATTCAACTTTGAGAATGTTTTGTCATGGTTGAAGTGTCCGACCAATCCTCCGATGTGATTTTCCTTCAGGAAACTATCCCTCATGGAGAATTTCAGAATACATAGTTGATTTCCCCTTAACAATAGTCCATCCTGGATCATGTATTCTATCCATTGGCTTCTATCCCTGAGAATTGGATTATTAGATGCCTCATATGCTTCTTTTAAATTTGGATCATCCTCGTACATTTCTTTGAGGTTATCAAAGACCAAAGTCTTAACTCTAAATTCCTGCATAAGCAAACATTTCCTGCTCAAAGCATCAACAACTTTGTTAGCAATTCCAGAAATATGCTCAATCACAAAAGTAAAATTCTGCATGTATTCAACCCATTTAGCATGTTTTTGGTTCAACTTCTCCTGTCGAGTCACGAATTGCAAAGCGTGATTATTGTTGTACAAAACGAACTGTTTTGGAACCAAATAGTGCCTCCATTTCTTCAGCGCTCGTATGACTACATAGAATTCTTTGTCATACATGGAGTACATAGTCTTTGCTTCATTCATTTTTTCACTGAAATAGGCGACCGACATGTTGTCTTGGCTTATGATCACTCCAATGGAAAATCCACTTGCATCACACCTGACCTGGAATGTCTTGCTGAAATATGGAAAAATCAGAATTGGTTTCTCAGTGATCTTCTTCTTTAGCAGGTTGAAGCTCTTCTCCACTTCCTCCATCCAGTGAAAAGATTTATTTCTTTTCTTCACCATATCCATCATTGGTGCGCTAATTCCACTGAATTTTCAGATGAATTTCCTATAGAATCTAGCCAAACCATGGAAGCTTCGAACTTCAAACACGCTCTTCGACAATGGCCAATCCTTAATCACCTTTATCTTTTCTGGATCCATTTTCAATTCATTTGCAGAGATAACAAAACCCAAATAAATGAGTTATGTCGTCATAAATGACGATTTCTTCATGTTGATCAACAATTTCTCTTACTGTAACCTTCTCATCACTGCAACTAAATGCTTCAAATGCTCTGCTTCAGTTTTGTTGAAAATTAATATATCGTCAAGATATACAATGATGGATTTCCCAATGAAATCCTTCAGGACTTCGTTCATCAACCTCATGAAAGTACTAGGTGCGTTTTTCAAGCCAAATGGAATGACAAGCCATTCATACAACCCTTCATTCATCTTGATTGATGTCTTCCATTCATCACCTTCTCTCATTCTAATTTGATGATATCCTCTTTTCAATTCAATCTTTGAAAAAAACTTTGCTCCACTCAAGCAATCCATCAAGTCATCCATCCTTGTCAATGGGAATCTGTACCTGATGGTAATTTTGTTGATTTCCCTTAAGTCTATACACATTCTCCAGCCACCATCCTTCCTTGGGCTGATCACTGTTGGAACAACGCATGGAATCAAGCTCTCCCGAATCAATCCTTTGTCCATTAAGTCATGGACCTGTCTCTTAACTTCTTCGTTCTCCAGCAGCGTCAACCTATAAGCTTCTTTGTTTGGAAAACTAGCTCCAGGTATAAGATCGATATGATGGTTTATACTCCTGATAGGTGGCAATGAACAAGATAGTTCATCCACTACTATATCAAAAAATTCTTCCAGCAACTCCTGGATTTCTTCTAGTAAATCATCTATCCTAGTGTTGTTCAAAACAATTCTAGGCTTCCTAAGAAAAATGAATTGCATGTCTTCCTTCTTCTTGACTTCCTTAAGAATTTCCTTCCCACTCATGAGAAGTACAATGTTGTTCATCATTGTTTTCACCTCTTTATCCTTAATTGGCAACAACATGTGCATCCTACCATTTTTCTCCAGAGTGTACGTGTTCTTTCTCCCATCATGCACCACATTTTTGTCATATTGCCATGGTCTACCCAACAATAGATGAAAAACATCCATGGGAATGACACCACATAATATATCATCTTTATATCCTCCTATTTTAAATTCAACTAAATATTGTTTAGTGACATTTACCTGATGTCCTTTTTGTATCCACGAGACTTTGTATGCGCTTGGATGCACAATAGTCTCCAGCTCCAACTTTTCTACCATTTCTGTGGATACAAGTTTATTTGTGCTACCACTATCCACTATGACCTTGCATGCCCTATATTTGGTTTTGAAAGAAGTTCGAAACATACTGTTTATTTGGGATGGGTTCTCTGGCTCCTTCTCCAGTTTCAAGAGAACTTTACGCATCATCAAATATCTTCTGCCCTCAACATCCTCTGCCTCAACATTCCATCCTTGAGCTTCAGAAATGTGAGTTTCACCACCATATTTCTTCCTATTTGGACACTCATAGGATTTATGTCCTATTTTTCCATAGACAAATCATTTCAATTTACCTCCTCTGCCTTTTCCTCTTCCTCTGTCTCAAGGAAAAATATTTCTATCAGCATACTGCCTCCTCTATGAGATTCCTCTACTCTCAGATTAAGTTTGAGGTTTCTTCCCCTCTTCTTTAGGCTTCTGAGTTCTGTCCTGGGAAATTTTCTTACCTCTGCTTTGACTTCTACCTCAACCTCTTTAACCTTTCTTTCGGTTCAACTTATCTTTAGCTTTTAGAGCCATCTGATAAGGATCTTCTATGGATCAGATGGTCATCATGCTCATCTCATCATGAATGTCATATCATAGACCATTCATATACCTGGAAACTTTCTCATCATCACTTTCCCAATGACCTGCTCTGATGTTTGTCCTATAGAAATATTCAGTGTATTCTTTCACTAACATCATCTTCTGTCTCAAATTTTGCATCCTCCGAAACAAATTTATTTGATAATCCCTGGGTATAAACTTGGATTTCATTTTTTCAACCATTCTATCCCAACTCTTGATTTTTTGCTTGCCCTTGCAACGTCATCCCACCACAGTGTTGCATGCCCTTTAAGTCTAGTAATGACATGTTTGACTTTCTTGTCTTCCTCAACATCCTCATAGTCGAAGTGTTTGTCTAGAGCTCTAATCTAGTCTAGAATCTCTTCAACGTATAGGTTTCCTTCATACATTGGAATGCCCATTTTTTCCCTAGCACCTATCCTTGCAACATCCCTGAATAGGCATTCTTCTGTAGCATCTTCGACTGCAACTTCTTCTCCTTCATTTTCAACTTCATTTTCACTTTCAGCTTCACTGATATCCCCATCGTCAACTATCCACCTCTGTGTTGTCTCCATAGCATCAAGTCTGGCATGTAATTCACACATTTCTCTTTCCACTGCTGGATCAAGTATGGGCCTTTCTCTTCTTCTCGGTGGCATGGCTGTAAAATTCCTTTTTTCTCTCTCCTATAAAAAGCAAAGAATTTGTTCTGGGCTTTGATACCACAACTGGTGCAAATCTCCTACCCTCAGGCTGAGATCCACACAGGATATTATCTAAACCATGACAAAGGTTAACTGAACTCCTTTTTTAAGACCACAAAGGATTTCAAGTCTCATGAGTTGGCCACTTCGAATACAATGCCACAACCCTTGGAAATAGATGAAACATGAAATTGCAAATTGGATTATGGTGTAATCCCCCCCTCTTCAACCACTTTTCCAATATGACCACAACCAAGCCTTAATGCAAGCACCTTTCACAACTTGTGAGTTCGTGAGTTGGAGCGCCAACCTCTCATGCTCTTCCCTTGTGAATCCCCGAAACATGATATGTCAATGAAGGTTGACTCCACCCACAACGATGGATGCACGCCACCTGTCACCATTGTTTACTCCACTTACAGAGTGGGTCCTTTCCACCTATTTGCACGAGTCTTTGGCTTTCGCAACTTGAGAGAATAGATAACGATTGTTCCTCTCCCTCTACAAATCCTCGACTCTAAAATTATTCCTTCGATGAGATCAATGGTTGTGTGCCTCCCTCGATCCAATGAACCTCATTTTATTTGGATTTTTCCAATCAAAAATCCATAACACTCGACCCAAACTACTGGTCACTCCATTCCCCAAACTCTGATACACAAATTCACATACGAGATCGACGACCCTCATTGATCTAGATATGATAGTCACTATCCTTCCTGAGCTTAAGAGTGTTGAAAGACACTTAGTCTTAATCCTTCTACTATTCCACAATATCCCATGGCTCACAAAACTTTGGCACTTCCTCTTGAAGAAATTCCACCATCTGATTCAACTTTTCAAGGACTTCTAGCCAAATGACTTGGTGTCCTCCCTCCTGAATTTAACTTATGTGAGACGATTTCGACCTCTACCTCCCTTTGAACACTTCATATGTTCTATCCATTCTTATCTTTTGCTTATGAACTCAAGGATTCCAAAAGGGTCCCTACATGCACTCCTTGCGGCGATTTTCAAATAACCTCTGGTTATTTGGGTCTTCAACTCTATGCACCTCTTGCAACAATAGTCTCTCAATCTCCCTCTTGAGTTGGTAAAATCCCAGACCTCACCCACCCTATGCACACCTTGCATGACTCTAAGCTAACCTTGCACTTCATCCTATAAAAGCATGATTTGAATCTCCTTTGAGAGTTCTGAGATGAAACTCATAGCCTGGTCGACTCATTCCTTGTGGATTCTCCACTGCACTCTTTGCAAGAGTTCTCAGAAAGAGAAAAAACTGAAACTCATTCTCCCCTTATCTAGAATTCAAACATTCAACATAGAATTCTAGAACATATACACACAGATTTTATTGAAATAAAATGCATACAGAGAATATAAACTAGCCTGCAACATACCATTCAACAGGTGGTTCCAACAACCATAACAAACACATAGATTGGAATCAAAGTTTTATTATATTAATTTTAGTGCTCCTATACATGGTAAATAACAATAGCTAGAATGCATAAAATTCTTTGTTCTCCTCTGCAGCACTACAACTTACCAAAACTCTAAATAATAATGCGTTATTTTCAAGATACAAGGCGAGGGTGTTATCATCTGTTTTCCCTCCTATGCTCCTAAACTGTCTAATCTATTAAATTAAACCTACCTA
>WSFP011526457.1:0-12152 GCA_009831015.1 Picea engelmannii | reverse complement strand
TTTTTCCTTGTTTATTAGTCATTATCCAATCTCCTATATTTTAGGAAGAATATTCCTCTAGGGAGAATATTCTCTTCAGTTTTCACTTTTGTTTGACTAGTTGAGAGGAGTCTAGATGTTGCATTGGTTTTGTCACCATGCAACATTGGGATCATCACCAGCTAATGTGCATTAGCCTTGGTATCATCACCAGAATATCACATTACCCATGATTCCCTGATCTCCTCCTCACTTCACTTTGTTTCAGTCAGTTAACTGAAGACTGGTAGACTAGTTAACTCAGCAAGGTGGCAGTTCACTCCTGTAACTTCCTGAGAGACTAGAATATGTGGCAGTTTACTTTCGTAACTGCTGGCGTGTGTCTAGATCACTCTAGAACACCACTATGGTGCATTGGATTCAACTCTAGTGCACATTGGTTGAGTTATACCCAATATATCATGTGTAAAATATTCATTATTCATTACGGTTAATGAGAATTCTTCCATTCTTTCTCTCTTGCTTCTTCTTTCTCAATTTCTCTCTGCAAATGTGTGTGGCATTTTCTAGCTAGATCCATTCTATGCAGGTTCAAAACATTTAAAACTTTGACTTATCACATAAATTTATTGTAAAGTGCATGCTTATTCTTTTTGTGTGTTACTATTTTATTTTTTTTTCTTACATTAAACCAGTTTGGTACCCTTTCCAATCCACATATACTCTCATCCTCCTTCATAACGATTTCTATATTTTTTTCATTAGCTCGCTTGGTTGAAAGTTACTTTATTAAACAAAAGGTATTCACTTCAAGTCCTTCTTTTCATTAAGTTATTTTTTGAAAAAGTTCATGCAACTTTGACTTGTCACATAAATTTACTGTAAAGTGTATTTCACCTAAATTATAAAAGTGAATCACTGTAAATTAACTTTATTGTTCCTTTTTAAGTTATTTTTTGCATGTAACTTCAATTTATAAAGTAACTTCATTATAAAAGTTATTTTCACTTATTTTATAAAAGTGGGTCACTTCGTAAGTAACTGATTTGTAAAAGTGAGCTTATAGGCAAATTTAGAGAAGGAAGAGATTTTTTTATTTTACTTAGAAACCTCATTGTGCATTGATCATCACATGGACAAAACTCTACATGACATTTCGTAGTTTTCTTACCTTTTATGCCTTTTTAAAAAAGGGCATAACATTTACATCTGAAATCCATTTTTAGTGTTGTTTTTTTTTATACTTCCTGTTATTTCGAGAGATTTCCATCTAGATAGTCAGTAGCCAGTTTCTGATTCTTAATCCATATTATCTACATATTTTAATATGGATAGTCCAAATGATACTTTTTTTACTTGTATCAACTACTTCTTATGGAAATCACATATAGAGGATGTACTATGAAGTAGTGGAATGTACGAGATTACCTTGGGAAAAGATATGGCTCCCATTAATGCTGCAAAGAAAGATAAATGAAATAATAAAAATGATGAAAAACATGGACTTAATTGGAATGTCCATCTCTAGACATTTCCAGTTTCACTTTCAAGGAATTGATGACTCAGATGAAGCTTGGGAAAAGTTGGAAGCTGTATTTGGTAAAAATAATGAGATTCAAGCCCACCATCTTGAAAACCAATTAATTATTTAAATCCCAATTATTTCTCTTGCATTAAAAGTTATATATCTAAGTTTAAAACACTTGGAAATTTACTTGCAGACTATAAAATAGAAATGAAGGACGACATATTTATATATGTTATTCTTTCCAGTCTTGGTAGTGCATATTCTATATTTGTATATACTTTTCACTCCACTAGAGAAGCTCGAGTGGTTGCTTACAAACCACCCTCTCTTGAATATTTTTGTGACTCTTTGATTAGAGAGCGAGATAAGCTCTTGCATCGTGGAGTGATTATCACTACATGTACATCTAACAAATCCTTAGTGGCCCAATATAAGGATAAATCCAAACATCAAATAGGCAACATCCTTGGAGCAACAAGCAAAACAAGGGTCCCAAAATCTCTCATATAGATCCTACCCCCAATGGTGACAAAGGACCAAAATAAAAAAGTAAGAAGACTAAGAGACATTGATTTTTTTGGGGGTGAGATGGTCACCTAGTGTTTAAATGTTCAAAAGGATGGAGGCCTCAGAAGAAACAATCAAGAACAACAAAATCAATATTGTTTCTTCTTCTTCTAACCCTTTTTCTCATGGATATGCAATTTTTCCTTATGTTTTTTTCTTCAATGCAATGTCTACATTTTCATATAATGAGTGGCTTATTGATTCTGGAGCATCTTATCATATGGCTAAGGATAAATCCATTTTTTCCACTCTTAATGATAGTAAAACCAAATAGATATTTGTTGGTGATGATAGATGTCTTAAGGTTGTAGGGTTTGGAATAATTCAACTAGATGATGGTCATTTTAATGATGTATTATGTGTTCCAAGTCTCTCCTACAAACTTCTATTAGTATATTAACCCACTCATTCAGATGCAAGTAAAAAAATATAGTTTTCACCTCACCAAGTTGTAATCAAGGATTTAAAATATCCTAAGCAAGTCCTAGAAACTAGATTTGTTGATGATATTACTAGGTTGTACAAATTTGAGCACTTTGGGTCATCATCTCTTCCATAATTTTTTATTGCTCATAGTGATGGCTTGAGAAAAATTTGGCATGATTGGTTTGGTCATCTAAACTATCACTAATTGTAACAATTATGTAATCAAAATATGAGGTCTATTCTTCCTCTCATTTCTTGTAGAGATTGTGTTTGTGTTGGCTATGTTATCAACAAACATCATTAGGATAATTTTGACAAATGTGCCTCTTGGCATGCCTCGGCCTCCTTACAACTTGTTCATAATGAATTGTTTGTTCTTATTACTTCTCCTTATGTATCTAAGTGCAAGTACTTCTTATATTTCATTGATGACTTCTCTAGACACACTTGGGTTTATTTATTAAAAATTAAGAGTGATTTTTTTGAAACGTTTGTGGCCTACAAGGCCCTTGTAGAAAAATAATATGGACATGAAATACAAATGTTAAGTACATATAATGAAGGAAAATATGTTAACCAAAAATTTACAACTCACTACATTAAATGGGTCATTTAGATGAAACATACCACTCCATATACACCACAACAAAATGGTGTTGTTGAGAGAAAGAATCACACATTGAAGGAAATGGAAATTTGAATGATCCAACATATGGGATTATGTCTTCATTTTTTGGCAGAAGCCATTAATTGTGCCAATTAAATAGTCAATTGCACTCCCACAAAGGATTTAAAAAATATAACACCAGAAGAAGAATAGAGTAAAATTCAACCACATGTAAGCCACTTCCATGTGTTTGGTAGTGCAACACGGGCTCACATTCCTGACAAGAAAAAGAAATCATTACAAACTAAAAGTGAGAAGTGCATTTTTGTTCTATATTAAGAATATGTAAAAGGTTATATACTTATTCAACCTCATTACAATATAATTATTATTAGGATTGATGTTAATTTTGATGAAAATATCTCAGATTATGAGCCTAATTCAACATTTGTGTCATCTTCGACCTGTGAGCCATCTTCAATTGTAATATCCCAATTTTTACTCCTTAAAATATTTGCAATTAAGTTGTTAAATACTTTGCATGGATATTTTATTTTTTTCTACACTAACACCATGGGGTAGATATACTAGCATTGTTTTCAATAAGGGTTGTTTTCTTCTTAAACTTTAAATATTTTGTTGAAGAAGATGAAAGTTGGATCTTGGGGCCTACAATGACTACTTTGAGGTGGATGTTTTTCACTAATATGAATATCATCATAACATGCTTCATATTATCTCTATATATATCATAGATATCTTCCCACTCTTTATTCTTATAGTGAGAATTGTTTACACTCCAATCTAATGAATTGGAATGCTTCTTGCTTCCTTTAAGTGAGGTCCAACTAGAGGCGTTTTGTAATTGTAAATGAATAAGAACTATGTACATGATAGATGAACAAACTTGATCAAAGAATAAATAATCCATAGATGCCACATTTCAGAATCCCTAACTTTGGATTTCTTAAAGTTGGATCCACAAAAAAGATTTTTTCTTCACATAAGGAAGAAGGTTTCCTAGAAGACGTTGGCTGAAAAAAAACCCCAAATACATGTTATGTGTAGCATCTGTCGTTACCAACACTTAAAAAAATGCTTTGATACCAATTTGTAGCATCCCTAGCTTACTACTGAGCAACGCTACTCCAAAACCCAGTGCACGGATTCTACTCTATAACTTTAGTCCGTGCATAAATATTTGAAGTAACACACATGTCCCCAAGTTGGTCGTACCACACACAATTTCTTTTTCTGACACAAATTATAGAAATGGAAGTAACACAATGCAACTATTCACACAAGCATCCTGGCACACAACGTTTCTTTGTGCGTAATCCACTTGAACAAGTAATCATTATTGTGTGTGCAACCATTCTAGCATTACACATGAATTTTGTTCCCCTTGTGCATGCGGATTACTTCCCTATGCACATGATGAATCCAACCTCTTGCACGCACATAGTATTTCCCTATGCGTACGACTAGTCCAACCCCACCTCGAAGGCTCATGACTAATATAAGAAGGTTATCTTAACACAAATAACTAATAATAATTGTCATATTCAACATGCACAACTACAAATACTAAATATCTACACCACACTCTACATGTGCAAGCAACATTATGCAGAATAACAACAATTACTTCTATGAAACATCATATAAGAATTAAACCATTTCATATACATAAATGATTAAGCACACAATAAATGAGACAAGCACATAAATAACACTTATCTTTTATGAAAATTCATGAAATGCGCTCAGAACTTAGATATTCCTCCCAACCATAAACTTTGTTGCTCATAGAATGTTAGCAATAGGTCACCCTTGATTTGGGGCTTAAAATCCACCAGGGAAAAATGATTCCTAATGCCAAGCTAAAGTATGATAAACAATAAAATTGCTCAGTCCAAGGTGCCCATTGCTACAACTAGTCTATAACCCCTCATTCCCCACATGCCTGTCCCACCCTAGGAAGTGTGCCCCTTCTCTGCTCAATAATCCTTCAACTACCCCACTTCCCTTTCAGGGCTTCAACAACAGGCCAGACAAAAATTCTCATAACACTTCAACTAATGCCCAGTGCATCAGGGAACAATTCCCAAAACATCTCTCACCTAGAGAGAATGCTCATGGGCCTGACAACCCACCTCTTTGACAACAAATCTCTCACCTGGATAGAATGCCCATGGGCCCGAAAAAACTGCCTCTTCGACCATAGACTAGTTTTTCCCAAACACAAGGTTATACAATGAAATTTAGTTCTCGATCCTCCCCTCCCGAGGAGTGTCAGACTGAATCGTGAATGAATGAAAATGAAAAGATTCTCTCTCAAATACACTAACGCCAACAATTTATATCACATTCCTTAAACTAGACACTTGTCCCCTTTAGAAATAACTTTAGCCACTTGGTGACTCGTTCCTATCTCTTTTAAACTTAGGATAAATACATATCCATAAAATACATTTTTTCGGAAATATTAGTAAAATATTCCCTAGGACTTAAGTCCCCTTGGATTAGCCCTCACTTTTTCCCTTTTAACCCCCTTTTCCCTTTTTTGGTGGATTTTATCCCCCCCTCTCTTTTCCTTTGATCTATTTATGCGCAATGATGTGATATTATTAATAACTTGAGTGCGATTCCATTTTAGAGGGATAGACACACTGAGCTATTTTTCATTACGGTTCACTAACCCCATAACCACACAGGCTCTCTGCCCTCAATTACATATACATACACATATATATGACTTGGTCATCCTCATGCACTTACTTAGGTGCACACAATACTATGGAATGTGTGCACCCTTCCCTTGATACGTAATCCATATGCACTTACTCAGGTGCGCACAACACTATGGAATGTGTGCACTCTTTTCTTTGACAAACAAATCTCGCACACTACTCAGGTGCATGCAAAACCACAATTTGGTACCAATGACTCACCAACCTATATGTACATTTGCATTTACACTTGGTGCCAATGACTCACCAGCATGTATGTACAATTACAACTGGGTTTCGAATTAGGGACATTACATTCCTTTCCCCCTTATTTATGCACTATCCTCAGTGCACTATATACACTTGTACATACAAAACTTCAAAAAATCTCAAAAATATGAGGATACTCTGCCAGCATAGCATCCTCGTGCTCCCAAATTGCATCCTTAGAACCATACCAAGCCCATTGGGCCTTTACTAGCTCCATGACTTGATTCCAAAGATGCTTGATTTTTTGATCTAATATGCAAATCGATCGCAATAGAAATCTCCTTCTGAATCCACCTGAATCACATTCCAATCAATAATATGATTAACATCAGGTACGTACTTTTTAATCAATGATAAATGGAAAAAATTATGAATACACAAGGATGCATGCAATGCCAACATTTATGTGATAGGACCAATCCTCTCTAATATTTCAAGTGCCCCAAAGAAGTGTGCTTCCAACTTAGAACAATTTCCCAACTTCAAGGAACTGCGTCTGGATTTAACTTTCAAGAACACATGGTTTCCCACTTTAAACTCTCAGTGGGTTCTTCCTTTGTCTGCGCAAATTTTTTGCCTGTCTTGGGTAGCCTTTAAATTTTGCCTTATTTTTAACATCTTCTACTCCATCTCTTGAAGTAGATCTAGCCCAACCATTGCACAATCTGCTGGGATGTCCCAACTCATTGGTGTATTTCACTTTCTACCGTAAAGTGCCTCAAATGGGCTCATCTTTAAAGATTCTTGTTACCCATTTTTGTAAGAAAACTCTACCAAGTGAAGGTAGTCTTCCAATTTTGATGGTTTATCCATCACATACATCCTGAGCATATATTCAATCACCTGATTAACCCTCTCTGTCTACCCATCTGACTGTGGTTTCCTCTCTTGCATCCGAATGTGGTAAAAAAGAAAATCCCCCTATTTTTGAAAAGAATGATGATTCTAGGAAGTTAGTCAATTTCATGAACAAACGTCAAGAAAAGAATATTTCCATAATGCTCCGAAACAAATCTAGGAAAATTTCTAATGTCAGTTCTCCTATTCAAATTGAAGGTGAGGAATTAGTTAAAAATCAAGATGTTTCTTCTCCCGAGAACGGTTAGTTGTTAAAAGTAAACTAATTTTCATTTTATGTATTTTGTTAATATGGTTTGGGAATTAAACATTTTTTATAATTTCCCATTCTAAACAATTAAAATAGATAACTACTTTTAGTTATAGAAGGAAGTTAAGTTTTGATTTGAACTCTTTCAATATAAAAAAAGATAAAGAAAGATGATAGAGGGAGTTCAATTTTTGGATAAGAATGAAACCTATGCACTATTGTAGAAGTCTTCTCTTTGAAACTTATACTAAATCATTTTGGATTTGAATACTAATACAAGCATCAATATTCAACACTATTATTGGTATCTAAGTGTTTATTTTTTAAATCAAGGTCTTATCTGAATGACGTGTTACTGGAATTATAGTTGATTTAATTGATTACTGTTAATGAATTAAATTGATTCATTTTTTTTTATTTTTCACATTGTTTCAGTATCATTTTTTATATGAATATTGTTTTGATTAAAGATCTGTGTTAATTACTTATATAGATCTATTAATTCATACATAGTTGTTATAATCAAGCATGTGTTCAGAAGATCTATATCTTTTGAATATTGCTTATATTACTCAATTCATATACTATTAGAATTATACCTAGGCATTATATTAGTTTTATTTTCTAAATTAGATTTTATTCAGTTTTCATTCTCATTTCAAATACTTCTTATTCTTAAAAAGAGAAAACAAAATCTCTTTTTATAGGAGTAAATTTTATGATAATTAGAATTAGTTTTTCTTTATATATAGTTTTAAATTTGTATATGTTTATAATTTAGTTTGTTATTTGATAGAGAATAAAAAACTTTTCAATTAGTTAGCAGGTGTGTATATTTCTCTTAGATTTAGTTTTTTTGTAGTTCATGATAGTTTAAGGTAACTAGACTTAAACCAGTAAGAATCACTATTTACAATAGATAAAGGTCTAATTGAGACCCTAACCAGGCGAATTCCTAAATGTTGAATATGGTCATATTTGACTATAAATAGATTGCTAAGTAACATGATTCTATTATGGTAGTGGTGGACAAGCTTACTAAAGTTGTCCAATTTATTCCAGTGAAGTCAATGCACAAAGCAACCAACATTGTTGATATATACATGTGAGAAATTTCCAAGTTGCATGGTGTCCCTAAGACAATTGTGTCTGACAAAGATTCCAAGTTCACATCGAACTTTTGGACAGGGTTATTCAAAGGATTTCAGACAAATATGAATTTGGAACAATTTGGATTCTTTAGAAGAATCTTGGAGTATTTCACTTAAAACAATTGACTTGGGTTTGAGGTTCAACCTTAACGATTGACTGCATGTAACCCTTGCAACATTTTGTTGAGAAGGGTGAGAAAGGACATTATCCTCTACGTGATTCAAGGTTTCAAACTCTAACTCAAAGTTGTGAGTTTGTAAATTCGACTCAGGGTTATCTTGAAAATGATTTCTCTTAATAAATTCCTCCCAAGTATTGTTATTCTGTTTTAACTGAGACTCAATCAAAATTTTAACTAAATCATGATGGAAAATATTTCTTTCTGAACTAAGATGTTTCCTTCGGTAAAAATGATTCATTTTTGAAAGGATTTTGAGAAAGAAGAACGACATATTTAACTCATAATCCATGAATACCATCAACGGATGGAAGTGGTATATAAAGAAAAGACTATATCGACCTTCGTAGGTGATAAAACCTTTGATAATTCCTAAAATAAAACATCATTTTTCTTTCACTAGGGAGAGAGGCATACCTTTATAATCATATTTTCACTTAGGAGAAATTAAAATTTCTGACCAGGGGATTTATTTTACTCTTTTGGTCTTGGAATAACATTCCCCCTTTAACGACAACTTGGTCACTCTGGCTATCATTTCCTCATTTTTCTATAACTCAATATCTCCAACCTTGGTGCATCCACCATTGAAACTCAATGCAAAATATTTATTAACCTTCGAATTATAGCCATTAAACATTCACAAGAAATCTAACCAGTCAACTTTTTGAAATGTCGGATAATAGTCTTCGTTATCTTCAATAAGTTTTCTGCCATGTTCGATTTTGGATAAGATACCCATACTGAAAGTTTACTATAGCTCAGAAAAACTCTCATAGAAAGGTAACAAACCCTGACCCACAGGTAAATAAAAACCTTCAACTCTATGGGTAAAAAAAAATCAAAATAACTCAAACCCTTTGACAGAGTAATTCTATCATGAATTGAGATGGGTAATCAATTCACAGTAATGGTGAGGCAGACAAGTACAAAACATGGAGGAATATTAACATATCTTCGAAAATATCACCCATTCACATGAATTATGAAAAATCATAAGATTGTAGCGATAAATTAAAGTCATTAACATTCATGATGACACGATAAAAATCGATTAATCACCTTTTGTTTTGAGTTTTGGATTAACATATTAACCCTATTTATGGTAATGAAAACCTTAACTAAATATTTGAAAAGATAACCCAAGTTTTCATGTATATAGTTAAAGGTCAATAGAATTTTGAAATTTTAAATATTTTCAAAACAAAATTCTTAGAGAAGCAATATAATCATGAATTTGGGAGCTTTTTAAAATATTGTATCTCAGGTATAAATTGTCAAAAATATGTAGATGAGAAAAATAATCAAGGATATATTGATCAATAATGTTTAATGACTTGGCAATAAAAATCCCCGATAATTTTTTTTATAAAATGAAAACAACCCAGAAGGAAGATGTCCTTAAAATCTAGATGAAGCTTCAAAGGACTTGAGAGCATGATCAACAAAATTTTAAAAAACTGAAAAGAATAATCAAGTGAAAACATGATGATTTTCATAAAAAAAATTATTTTTTTTTCTTTTCAAAATGAAAAAGAAAGAAGGGTCCCAAAGTAGGCATGTTTAGTACCCTGACAAAGTTACCTTGATATCATATAAGCCTTAACCTGCTACCAGCAGGCTTGTTCGGTACCTTGGCGGGTTAGCATATACTTCCAAGGTCCTCATTGCCTTTTTTTATATTTCAGCGTTCGTCTTTAGTAATTGAATTAGTGATTGCATTTGAGCAATGACGAAAAATAGAGGAGGGGTGATATAGAGTTACTTATATATCTTTGTGCATGAAATAAACCTAAACTGTTCGTCTTATGATATGCTGCTTCCCAACCAATTATTTAATTTTAGGGGAAAATATTACTCCAAATAGACTTTGTTGTAGAATGTTTTCCTTGTTTGTATTTCTTTGAAAAGATAAACTAGTCATATGATTTATCTTTTGAATTTTAAGGATTTTTCTCATTTCAAACAATCTAAATTAATATTTCTCTGTACTAAAATGGATTTCAAATAAAACTGATAAACATGTGTATTTAGTTGTTATATCATATCAGAAATGAAAATATAACCAAAAATCAGTATGAGAGGAAGAAAATAAACAAACTTCAAAAGATATAAATTCAAACTAAAATACCAAAACAAACAAAAATATTTACAACTATTTACAAGGATTGAAGTGTCTTTTAAGAAAAATATTTCTTAAGAATTAACCAATTTATAGGCAAAGATTCTTCTATGCTTTCAAGAGTTTGTAAAATAAAGGTAGATGGGCCAACTTTTTTAGTAACCTGAAAAGGACCTAACCACAACTTTTGAAATTTCATATGTTTACCTTTTTCCTCATGGGCTTTATCCCATTCAGGACTAAGTCACCAACTTCAGTTTTTTTTTCACCCATAGATCTATGATCGAACCATTTCTTGATGATCATTTGATGATTGGGAAAAGTATTCTTAGCCTTATCCCTCACTTACTTTAGTTTGAAAATATGATTTGTACAATATTGTAGACTAGAGCAAGGTTGTTCCTCAATGGATTGTACTAAAGCTAGGTATGGTATCAGAATGTTTGGTGGAAGAATAACTTTCTTCCCATAAACTAAAAAGTAAGGGGAAGTACCCATTGATGATTTATAAGTAATTCGATCTTCCCACAATGCAAAAATTAATTCTTTGTGCCAATTTTTGTGGTTATCAATGATGGTTTTCTTGATAATTTTCAAAACATTTTTGTTTGTTGATTTTGCTAAACCATTAACCCGAGGATATTAATTAGAAGAATGTTTTATTTTAATTCCTTTTTGAAGTGAATATTCTGTAAGTGACAAAGCAAATAAATAACTTGCATTATCAAAAACTAATGTGCTCGGGAGACCAAATCTTGTAATAATAAACTGATCTAAGAATGAAATTACCTGAACGGTTGTAACTGATTTCAAGGGAATGGCCTCCACCCATTTTGTAAAATAATCAATGGCAGTAAGAATATACATATGATTCTTATAATATTTAGGTACAATTTCATCGATGATATCGAGTCCCCATTGTTGAAATGGTTCTTCAATGATCATGGGCTGCAAAGGTAATGTTGGTTTCTTTTCTCGTTCAACCGAAATTTGACAGATTTTACATTTTCGAACATATGTATGAGAGTCTTTAAATAGGGCTGACAAATAATATACTGCACATAAGATCTTGTGAGCGGTTGTATCACCCCAAAAATGACCACCTGCAGGTCCATCATGTAAGTCAAATAAAAATTTATCATCCTCTTTTTTTTCTAAACATCTAAGTAACATTGAATCATATATCTTTTTGAAAATAACACTATTGATGAGCTGATATTGTGTGGATTTCATTCTTAAAGCACATTTCTTTTTAAAATCCAAACGAAAAGGTGCAGTACCATGAGTTAGATAATAAATTAAATCTCAATATTGTGAATATGGAATATCAGGAATAACACATACATGTTGTCAATTCTCAATGTCCTTTACATTATCTGCATTTTCAGACGTAATATCAATGGTTTCAGTTAATAACTTGCATAAACCTTGACCTCATACAATTTTTGCAGGTTTTATCTCTAAATCATATTCTTGTAATGCA
>ML895245.1:400-12252 GCA_009831015.1 Picea engelmannii | reverse complement strand
TATATATATATATATATATATATATATATATATAGAGAGAGAGAGAGAGAGAGAGAGAGAGAGAGAGAGAGAATAAAATAATTGTATTAATGGAATGAATGAATAATAATTTACACATGATATACTCTGTATAACTCAACTAATGCGCATTGGAGGAGAATCCAATGTGCCATTGTGGTGGTCTAAAGTGATCTGGACACACACCGACAGTTACGGGAGTTAACTGCCACCTAGTTTAAGTTAAATAGTCTCTTAGTCTTCAGTTAACTGACTGAAACAAAGTGAAGTGAGGAGGATATCAAGGAATCATGAGTAATGCACTAGTCTGGTGATAATACCAAGGACAATGCACGTTAGCATGTGATGATCCAATGTTTCATGGTGATGAAACCAATGTGGCATTAAGATTCCACTCAACTGATCAAAATGAAGTGTGAACTGAAGATAATATTCTTCTATAATGTAGGAAAAGGAATATTCTCCCTAAACTATAGGATACTGAATAATGACTAATAAACATAGGGAAAACCTTAAGAAAAATAAATCTTAGGTGTGTGTGAAGTATCTCCAACAGACTCCTTATCGAAAGACTTGGAAGGTTAATCATTCCCACCTGAACCTGAAGGTTGAATCTCTTTGAGCTACTCAATCTTTGAATCCTCTCGCTCCATGTTCTCTATCACCTTGTTTCTCACCATTGCTTGCATAGGTTGGCCCTTTATCCTATACAAGTTTCTCTCTCTAACTCCAAATACAACTAATTTTTTTTATCTAGATCCTCTAGGCTTGATCAATTCCTTTCCTTCCTGGAACACTATGTCAAATCCCTTCTTCTCAATCACTGAAAATGATATCACACTCCTCTTGAGTTCTGGCACCCATAACACATTTGTCACTCTCAATGTGTCTCCTATATCCAACTAAAACAATACTATTCTAGATCCATTTACTACATGCTTGGTCCTCATACCAAGTTCCACATGCATCTCTGATTCAGGCTCTATGAAGCTCTCCAACACCTCTCGTGCTCCTGTCATATAACATTGATCCATGATCCAAGATCCCCTTGGATCCTTTTATAGGCTCCCATCCTAGGATAATGGTTCTCCTAAGGAATACAAATAAGAAAATATCTAAGCCTTACAAACCTCGGGATCAATCCTTCAATCTTGTTGGTTGGTTGTTATCTCCCTTTCTTCCCCTTTCATCCTTTCCGTGAACCTTTCCCTACACAATTGTTTTCTCCATCTATGGGTCATTGAATCCAATATATCTATTATCTTCTAATATATGTATGAGCATCCTTCTTCATCCATCCGAGATCCCCTTAATTCAGTGTGATTCGTGGCTCAAGCACTTGAGAAAAAATCCATCTTTTCTCTGAAGTGTATGACTTAGGAACATGAGAAAAGTTCATCTTTCTCCTATGTGATCTCATGTGGCTCAAATCTCTAGATGAAAGTCATTATCCACCTATCCGAGATCTTCTTGTTGACTTCCCAACCTCCTGCCAATGCTCATAAAAACACCTGGCTTAAATTGCCTTTGTATTGTCCCTGTATGACCCTCTATGTGACTATCACTACTGCAAGTCACGTATGTACGCTACTGTCACAATTGTGACCCGCATACATCTCCGTACAAGTGGAAAAAAACATTTGTTCTTCCTCAGTATTGCAACTTCCTTGAAATCTATCCTTTGATACCTGCGTCTTGGTCATAGATGATTTTAGGGGATATATTTCTCCAATGGACTATTTTTCCATGGTTTTTCCCAAAATCAATTCGCAAATTTCCATTTTTTCTAGAAACGATTCGCCCAACTTCCATAGAATAAAATTATTTTACCTTAAAAATCATCAAATTTTATAGAAACTATATAAAATATTTAGAAATTTGAATATTTTTACAAAACTATCGCTAAACATTTTACATTTTTATATTAAGGACTAGTAATATTAGTCCAGGTTTCTTCATTTTAATACAAATTTCGATCCTTAAAATTATCCCTGCTCTTGGTTATAGATATTCTTGCAATTGTTGATACCTATGCTCTTGGTTTCCTTCCTTCACAGCCCTAGCTCTGATACCGTGTTGAAAAATATCCAACAACCCTTGGTATCCTATGATACCATGTTGATATTCCCCTACCTAGCACCCAACAATTAGCTCAAAATAAAATCACTTTATCTACTAAAAGCACAATTAAGTAATAAACTAAAAATGCAATGAAAGCATAAACTAGGAAACCAAAATCTCACACACAAGGCACCAATATATTCGGGTGAAATACCCATGGAAAAATCCTTGAGGGAAAACCAGTTCCAAGATGATTTTATTAAGGTCAAATCAGAGCTCCCATAACAAGGAAAAAGAACCCACTAAGAGAAATACAACTACAGAAAAACATGGCCAAGTCTTCTCTGTCATACAGCCCCTGAGCAACTCACTTTTCAAGGTATACATGATTTAGTTTAGTTGACCTACATACATATGTTACTATCTCCACTACGAACCATGTACATGTATGAAAAACCTATACAAACACTTTTCTATGATGGATCCTTTTCCTTTGGATTCTATCATCTAAAACCCACCTGTGGCTGCGTATTCTCTCTCTTCTCCTTGACCTGTATGATCTCTAGATGGAATTTCTTATCCACATATCCAATATATTAAATCATGGTCCTTTCTTATCCAACCCTCTCTTCATCAACACTTAGATGAAATCTCTTCACCCAACCTATTGTATCTCCTCACTCTCATGTAAGCAAAATTCATTCTCTTCTTCTATACTCCTGACACTAGAAAAATCCCTTCTTTGTTAGGTCCAATATTGATCTTTCATATAGGTAATTGATATTGAAATCTCACCAAATATCCCAACGTTGGCATCGAAATATTACAATTGAGACTGCAGGTTCTATGAAATGATCTAGTTCGTTGGCGCTTCAAAATTAACACTGCAAAAGTTCAATAGCGCTGCAAAATGACCAGATTTGATAAAACAAATGTATGTGCTAACATAGGCTCCATTGGGGATGGAATACTCCCTGCAAGATGCCAAGAATGGAGACCAATTCCTTATCCATTCTTGAAAGTATGAAACATGCAACTAACCATCATGCACTACAATCATCCTATGTGGAAAATGTGTCTTGTTCAAGCCTTGAGAGCACCTCTGCTCATTTACTAAAAACTGAAAATACAATATGGAAAGAACACTACAAACAACTCAAACTAAAAACTTGAATGCTAGTGTGTCAAGATTATTCATGCGCACTCCTACACTATCCAAGTTAGTTGTTTTACATCATGTGAACTCACTTTTCCAATGTAATCATGCAAGGAACTTATTAGCTGGTAGGTCTCTTTATTTGGATTGAAAAAATGAAGCAATCAATGGCATATAAAAATGCAGTTTATAAGGATAGTAGAATGAACTTCCACTAAAAAATAATTGTTTGACATTTGCATTGTTTAGAGACTCTAGATAATAATCTATAGGGTCATGAAAGTCATAAGGGAATACCTCTTCTTGTTTTTCCAATTGGAGATTGGAATGTCTCTGTATATTTTTTTCTTCAAAATCAAGAGAAAAAACATGTTGCTCCAGAAAATATGACTACCGCTGCATAAAATCTATTTTTCTAAGAAAGAGGTGACCTACTTGTTCCTTAAACAATAGCACTTGGTCATAATTCATTTCATGACAATGAGGGGCAACCAAATTTCTTTGATCATGCAATAAAAATCCCTGATCAAATCTTGAGTTCATATGATCCTAGTTGTTGTCACAAACAAACAAGGGTTGTTGATTTCCAATATAAATAGTAAGACGCTTTGAAACAACAACTTTTTGCTCCTCAAAATGTTGATTATAACCTGCTGCAAAATCATCTTCATGGAAATCATCATCATAATAAGTGTCATGTTCCCAACTAGAAAATTTCTCTTATGTACATGAAAAATCATCATTCTTATATAAATGTTCTAGATCTTTAACAAAAACAAAAATATGAATGATTTACATTAAGATTTGGGGAATAAAATGAATCTAAAAATGATACATGAAAATTCAAATCTGATGTATGTTGTTCATATGCTTGTTCCTAACCCAAATTTTCATCATAAACTTGATCTAAGAGCTTTGCACAAGCTTGAAGATTGTTCTCAATCTCTTCTTCATATGAAAACATCTAGTGTAATGATAATGACCTTCTTTCTCTTAGATAAAGGAATAGATCTAGGTGTTGTGCTAATGAATAATTTAGCAAGGTAACAACTTCAGATGGATGAATATATTTAGGCATGATAAGATAAAATTTGTAAAATCTCTTGTTGAACTGGGTGACAACTTCACTTTTCTCTCTTTTTAAAGCATAAGAATCTATCAAGTATTGATCAAAGGATTTTTTCTCACCCCAATATCTCAAAAATGCACAATGAAAATCATTCCATGAACCAATAGAACAATCTTCCAAATTTCTGAACCATAATGCAACATCTCCAAATAAGGATTTGCAGAATAACCTCATAGCTACATCCTCATGTACAATTTTGAAATTATCATTGACATTCTAAAAATCTCCTAAGTGTTTCTCAACTGTGATATGGTCTTCTCTAGTAAATTGAGGAAGATACTCAATAAAATTGGGAGGGTAAGGATGGAGGCAATATGGCATCCTTAAAGGTTTAAAACATTTCTCTATAATTCTAGACTGGACTTCAGTGGACTGAAATTAAGGTTCAACGGGATGATTGCAAGTTTCAGCAAAAATGGTAGAAGGTAATGGATCATCTTTATTATCTACAGAATGACAAGAATGATGAGGTTTACGATGTATGAGTATATGCACATCATATTTCTCATGTGTTTCAGATGAAGGAATAGTGTCAACATCAATCATTCAAGAAGAATGCAGGCCTTCTTCTTCCAAAGAGGGATATAGAAATGAAGGTTTATGATCATGAGAGTAAAAAAAGAAAAGGATGATTCTCCTAATATGTGAAGGAAAATACAAGAAAGCGCTGACAAAAAATAACACAAGTTCCTATAAGAAACTTATAATTGATACCTGGACTTACTGTGTCTTCCTTTCATTTTTATGTTTGAGCTCGTTCTTCGGTGGAGTTTTGTATCTTGATTTGAATCACCAACAAGTTCTTAAAATGTGTGGAGTCACGAAGTGAAATATGTAGTCTATTCTTTCAGCAACACTTGTTCACAATCAAGCGTTGGTCATAGTCTTTGTCATACATCCTAGGGAAGATATCTTTGTGTGTCCTCTCCCAGACAACGACACAAAAATTTTTAGCACTAGATGTTACCCTTATACTGCCATAAGGATAAGCCCAATACCCATCAGAATATGAATAGTTAAATCGAGTTTAGCAGGTGGATCAATAAGACTAATCAAGAAAAAAGAGGGTAGAAAACTAATTGCATATTAAAAATATTCCATTGGGCTTTGAAATGGTGTACCTCTCAAGTGCTTGGCTTGTGGACTTGGAGATGGAATTTAGAGATTAGGCCTCGGGCCCAATAAGTTTTTCCAAAAATAATTAAAACCCCTTCATATAAACCCGAGAACCAAAAGGACTTGTGAAACCAAATTTTTACCAAAAGAATCTTAATTTTTTTCTAAGGGACCCAAGATTTTGACTTGATGAACGATGCAACCAAAAACTAACTTCATGGTGGAAGAATTGGAATTTTTCCTCTTTCATTACAATTGAAACTGCAGGTTCTATGAAATGATCTAGTTCACTGGCACTTCAAAATTAACGCTGCAAAAGTTCAATAGCGCTACAAAATGACCAGATTTGATAAAATAAATTTATGTGCTAACATAGGCTCCATTGGGGATGTAATACTCCCTGCAAGCTGCCAAGAATGGAGACCAATTCCTTAGGCATTCTTGAAAGTATGAAACATGTAGCTAACCATCATGCACTATAGTCATCCTATGTGGAAAATGTGTCTTGTTCAAGCCTTGAGAGCACCTCTGCTCATTTACTAAAAACTGAAAATACAATATGGAAAGAACACTACAAACAAATCAAACTAAAAACTTGAATGCTAGTGTATCAAGATTATTCATGCACACTCCTACACTATCCAAGTCAGTTGTTTTACATCATGTGAACTCACTTTTCCAATGTAACCATGCAAGGAACTTATTCGCTGGTAGGACTCTTTATTTGGATTGAAAAAATGAAGAAATCAATGGCATATAAAATTGTAGTTTATAAGGATAGTAGAATGAACTTCCACTAAAAAATAATTGTTTGACATTTGCATTGTTTAGAGACTCTAGATAATAATCTATAGGGTCATGAAAGTCATAAAGGAATACCTCTTCTTGTTTTTCCAATTGGAGATTGGATTGTCTCTATATATTTTTTTCTTCAAAATCAAGAGAAAACATGTTGCTCCAGAAGAGATGACTGCCACTACGTAAAATCTATTTTTCAGAAAAAGAGGTGACCTCCTTGTTCCTTAAACAATAACAGTTGGTCATAATTCATTTCATGACAATGAGGGGCAACCAGATTTCTTTGATCATGCAATAAAAATCCCTGATCAAATATTGAGAACATATGATCCTGGTTGTCGTCACAAACAAACAGGGGTTGTTGATTTCCAATATAAATAGTAAGACGCTTTGAAACAACACCTTTTTGCTCCTCAAAACGTTGATTATAACCTGTTGCAAAATCATCTTCATGGAAATCATCATCATAATAAGTGTCATGTTCCCAACTAGAAAAATTCTCTTATGTACATGAAAAATCATCATTCTTATATAAATGTTCTAGATCTTTAACAAAAACAAAAATATGAATGATTTACATTAAGATTTGGGGAATAAAATGAATCTAAAAATGATACATGAAAATTCAAATATGATGTATGTTGTTCATATGCTTGTTCCTAACCCAAATTTTCATCATAAACTTGATCTAAGAGCTTTGCACAAGCTCGAAGTTTGTTCTCAATCTCTTCTTCATATGAAAACATCTAGTGTAATGATAATGACCTTCTTTCTCTTAGATAAAGGAATAGATCTAGGTGTTGTGCTAATGAATAATGTAGCAAGTTAACAACTTCAGATGGATGAATATATTTAGGTATGATAAGATAAAATTTGTAAAATCTCTTGTTGAACTGGGTGACAACTTTATTTTTCTCTCTTCTTAAAGCATAAGAATTTGTCAAGTATTGATCAAAGGATTTTTTCTCACCACAATATCTCAAAAATCCACAATGAAAATCATTCCATTAACCAATTGACCAATCTTCCAAATTTCTGAACCATAATGCAACATCTCCAAATAAGGATTTGCAGAATAACCTCATAGCTACATCCTCATGTACAATTTCGAAATTATCATTGACATTCTGAAAATCTCTTAAGTGTTTCTCAACTGTGATATGGTCTTCTCTAGTAAATTGAGGAAGATACTCAATAAAATTGGGAGGGTAAGGATGGAGGCAATATGACATCCTTAAAGGTTTAAAACGTTTCTCTATAATTCTAGACTGAACTTCAGTGGGCTGAAATTAAGGTTCAACAGGATGATTGCAAGTTTCAGCAAAAATGGTAGAAGGTAATGGATCATCTTTATTATCTACAGAATGACAAGAATGATAAGGTTTAGGATGTATGAGTATATGCACATCATATTTCTCATGTGTTTCAGATGAAGGAATAGGGTCAACATCAATCATTCAAGAAGAATGCAGACCTTCTTCTTCCAAAGAGGGATATAGAAATGAAGGTTTATGATCATGAAAGTCAAAAAAGAAAAGGATGATTCTCCTAATATGTGAAGGAAAATAGAAGAAAGCGCTGACAAGAAATAGCATAAGTTCCTATAAGAAACTTATAACTTGATACATGGACTTACTGTGTCTTCCTTTCATTTTTATGTTTGAGCTCATTCTTCGGTGGAGTCTTGTACCTTGATTTGAATCACCAACAAGTTCTTAAAATGTGTGGAGTCACGAAGTGAAATATGCAGTCTGTTCTTTCAGCAACACTTGTTCACAATCAAGAGTTGGTCATAGTCTCTGTCATACATCCTAGGGAAGATTTATTTCTGTGTCCTCTCCCGGACAACGGCACCAAAAATTTTAGCACTAGATGTTACCCTTATACTGCCATAAGTATAAGCCCAATGCCCATCAGAATATGAATAATTAAATCGAGTTTAGCATGTGGATCAATAAGACTAATCAAGAAAGAAGAGAGAAGAAAACTAATTGCATATTAATAATATTCCATTGAGCATGGAATTATAATCATTCTATAGATCAAAGAAAATTAAGATGAGTTATCAAACATAAATATATTTGATCGCAAATAGAAGAAAGGAGAAGAAAAACATAAAACATAATAGGAGAAGAAAAACATAAAGCATAATAGTTCATAAGCTGAGAACACAACTTTCAAGAATCTCTGATGGGAGAGATGATTACATCATGAAATTCCTGTAGGCTTACCAATTACAGCACACACATATTTCTTCCTACTCTCGATTCTTCGGACCCAACCTTTCATTACTAAACAAACTCGGATATATAGTCTATCCTTAATCCCTACTCTAAGGAATTTGATATCAAGTAGTTACATAGGATTCCCCTTATCTTAGGAGTTTGTTACAAAATATTACAATAGTAAACATAACCAACTCCTATTTTCTAGTATCTTCTCTAGGTGAGCTAATACATGCAAGACACTTCAAGCTACATGATCTGATGACAAAATATCTGGTCCTTCGAATCCTCGTGATGACTTGACACCTTCATCTTATTTGAAAGTTGAACAGGCTCTGACATAGACTGACTGTGTGGTTTCCCTACGACCAGGTGAAACTCGATACAAAAATAACTCCTTCATCACTTTCGCAGCATGGAGAAACTCACTGTGAAATATTTGTTCTTGATTGTCTTAACTTCCTTTCCACCCCAATACAATCACCATGAAATGATCTCTTACTTCCATCACAACAAATCATTAAATTTGAATCCTTTTCTTCCAAACAGACAACACACTTCTTTTTTTTAAGCCCAAAACCTTCAGATTTATAATCATGCAACTCTTGCAGTTATTGGTGTAAGAATAATGGAAATTGAATACCAACTTTATCTGCCTATATACCTCCAACAACCTGAGTAAGGAAGTAACCCTATAAAAATAAATACTGCACCAAGCGTACTGTTGTTGGACTCTAGTTGAAGTCTTCAAGACAGGTTTCTCCCTTTTAATAAAGAAATGGAATGTGAAAATTAGAGGGACAAAAGCAATTAAGTTGGTCCAACACATTCTATTCATGGATTGATTTCCTTCTCAAATATTTACTCTGCATATTTCCAGTTCATAAATTTCTAAATGGTCTTCATGATGACACTTTATATGAAGCACTATATCTACTGATACGTTGGTCATACAAAACCCTAAATATTTCCACAGGTTTTGGTTCGAAAATAGAAACTATAAGAGTGTTCAGCTCTGGTAAACAAAGCCCTTGTAAACCATCTTAAATTCATCTGAATCAACACATATTAGTGCCACCAAAGTTCCCTTTTGAGAGCTCATGTAGATGATTTTGCTTTTATTTTTAGATCTAGAACTTCTTTAGAGCGTCTAACAAGTTCAACGTGTTCTTCCTCTGCATTATCCTGTAGTATTTCTCATGAAATTCCAGGCATGTCTTCATTGTTTGGACCAAATATTCTCAAAATCGTCACTGATCTCTCTATACAATTTATATCAATTTTCAGTCCTGGAATGCCCGAAGCATGAAAATTCTCCAATCTGTATAAGATGTAACCTCCAAGTTATTTGGGTCCTACAAATTAAGAGGTTCTTTTGGAAACAAAATCGGTCCATGTAATCTGGTAATGGCTTGATTTGAGCTGATAGTATGAGATATCGAGGCCTGCTAATGGCCATCAGTGGACATTCCTGGCAGTCGTCTCCAAGTTCTCTTATTTTCAAATGGAGTGGTGATGATATAATCTCAAAGAACTGCCCAATTTATTTTCATATCTGCCATTGTGGCGCCATTGTGGCTCGTCTTTATTCATGCGATATGGCATCAATTCTTTGATATTTGATTTGATGGCATGGTAAAACTGTGATAAAATGTATTATCCCACGATATGGAAATTTGGTTGTCTTAGTAATTGGCAATATGGAAGATGGCGTTTTAAACCGGTGACTTGGCGTTCACATGGACTCTCTTTCTTGGGTCTAACTTGAATGCTCGACACCTTCACTGTTTTGATGTTGTTCTGATATATTTTTGCATAACATGGTTTTAATGCACTTTCTAAGTTTTGATCAACATTTCAACCTTTACTCTCTCTTTCGTTCACCCAATTTCCCACTTGACAGCTAGATGAATAATAAATATCTCTCGAATTTGTTTTATAAATACTGAAACTTTCGAATGGTCCACGGTTGATGGTGCATCCCTTCCTTACCTAGGCATTTGTTCCTTGCTGCGTAGTGGGGTTACTTCTACATGCTCGAGAGAAAAATAGGTTTAACTGTTTATATGCACCAATGTCTCCTCCTCCATGTGACTTGCACTTGTGTGCACTGCCTTGTGCGATGGGCTTTGATATGGTGCAACTCTCAGGTGCTTGACTTCTGGGCTTGGAGTTTGGGCCTCGGGCCCAATAATTTTTTCCAAAAACAATAAAAATAACTAAAACCCTTTCATATAAACCCGAGAATCAAAAGGACTTGTGAAACCAATTTTTTATCAAATGAATCTTTTTTTTTTTCAAAGGACCCAAGATTTTGACTTGATGAACGATGCAGCCAACAAATAGCTTCATGGTTGAAGACTTGAAATGTGTTCTCTTGCAATAAAAATTGAAACTACAGGTGCTAAGAAATGATCTATTTCGTTGGCACTGCAAAACTAGCACTACAAAAGTTCCATAACGATGCAAAATGACCAAATTTGATAATACAAATTTATGTGCTAACACAAACTCCATGGGGATGGCATGATCCATGTGAGATTGTAAGAATGCAGACCAATTCCTTTTCCATTCTTGAAAGTATGAAACTTGTAGCTAACCATCATGCACTTTAGTCATCCTATGCAACAAATGTGACATGTTTAAGCCTTGATAGCACCTCTACTCATTTATTAAAAAATAAAAAAATAAAAATATAATCTGGAAAGCACACTACAAACAAACTCAAACTGAAAACCTGAAACATGTGTCGAGATTATTCATTCATAGTCCTACACTAACTAAAACAGTTTTTTTACATCACGTGAAATCACTTTTCCAATGTAACCATGCAAGGAACTTATTAGTTCGTGGGACTCTTGATTTTGATTGGAAAAATGAAGAAATCTATGGCATATAAAAGTGCAGTTTATAAGGATAGCAGAATGAAAATCCACTAAACAAGAATTGCTTGACATCTGCATTGTTTAGAGACTCCAAATAATAAGCTATAGGGTCATGAAATTCATAAAGGAATGCCTCTTCTTGTTGTTCTGGTTGGAGATTGGATTGTCTCTATATATTTTTTGCTTCAAAATCAAGAGCAAAAACATGTTGATCCAGAAGAGATGACTTCCACTACATAAACTCTCTTTTGTTGAGAAAGAGGTGACCTCCTTGCTCCTTAAACAATAGCTCTTGGGAATAATTCATTTCATGACAATCAGGAGCAACCAAATTTCTTTGATCATGCAATAACAAGCCCTGATCAAAGCTTGAGAACATATGATCCTGGATGTCACCACAAACAAACAAGGGTTGCTAATTTCCAATATAAATAGTAAGATTGTTGAGAAATACTGAGAGGGGG
>WSFP011526441.1:0-12252 GCA_009831015.1 Picea engelmannii | reverse complement strand
GGCGTAATTTTTTTTTTACTTGTATGTAAATAGACGTTACTCACTTTAGGGGAAGTGGCTAGGTCAGGGTCAAAATCCTCTAAGCTCAATTTTTTTGCCTAATGAAACTACTGACTCTCTCGCATGTGATCAACACATTTAACCTATCATTACTATCATGGTGCAGTGGTGTACAGTCTTTGGTGAAAGCTCTATACTCGGTGGATAGGTCGTTGGTTCAAAACTCATCCGCTCCAATAAAAAATTAATCTAATCCAAAAATAAATTTTATAAGTATCATAATGTTATGTTAATTATTGAATATGTTAATGTTAATTACACATTTAATTAATTAATCATTCAAATCACTAGTTAATTAATATCTATTATTAATGCTTTGAATAATATTAAAATATTAATTTAATTATTTAAAATTAAGAATTAAAATTAAAATTAATCATTTAAAATACAATTAAAGTAATTAAAATAAAAATAAAATAATTAAAAATAATAATAATAATAATAATAATTAAATAATAATTAAAAATAAAAAAATGATATAATTAAAAAATATATATCTAAAGTCGGGCAGTGGGTCCTCGCATGAGGCCCACATGCCCCCTCCCCCCCGACTCTCATCCCTTAACCCTAATCTCCTCCATCCTTATCTCTTCAAACCCTACCCTCTCTCCCCTTTACATTTCGTTTTTTTTTTTTTTCAAATGCTCAGGGTGAAGGATGAGGCCGGTGGCCATGGCCATCTCTCTACTCAGTCTACCCTGGTGTCCATGGTTTCAAGGTCTGGCAGGCGCGTTGTGTACAGTAGTGCATTCCCTCTTCTCCTTTGTGGCTTCTCCCTGGTGGCTTGGTGCTCGGTACGAGTTTCCATGGCCTTGGCCTTTTTTTTTTGTTAGCGCAGAATTCACAAGATATGGGTGATCAGGGAGGTCGCAAGATCGACTCTCCTTGTCACCTTTTCTTTGTGGTGTGACTAGGTAGTTGGTGCTCGGCATACTATTCTTATTTCCTATAGGTTATCTTTTGAATAGTCATTTGTTTACAATAGACAGATTATTGATTTTTTTTTTTCCTAACTATAGAACCGGCTTAACCTGATTGGGTAGGGTTTTCTTTTCTGTTTGGATGTAGCTCTCGGGTGCGCTTTATACTCCGTCATGGGCTCTATTTTAAATTATGTTTTACAAGCTGTGCACTTTATGCTCTGTCGTGGGCTCTATTTTAACTTTTGTTTTACGAGCTATGCACTTTATGCTCTTTCGTGGGCTCTATTTTAACTTATGTTTTATGAGTTGTGTGCTTTATGCTCTGTCATGGGCTCTATTTTAACTTTTTTTTTACGAGTTGTTCACTTTATGCTCTATCGTGGGCTCTCCCTTGGCATTTGGCATGTGTGCACTGCCTGGTGTCTGGTGTTGTGACTTGGATTCAAGCTTCTAACTGGGTTGTCATTAGATCTGATGCTTAACTCTCAAGTGCTTGGCTCGTGGTCTTGGATATTGGTGCTTAATGCCCAATATGCACGTGCACACATCGTGCACAATGCTTGCTTATTTCCTCTATTGGCTTGGCGCTAGACTCGGGCATCATTTTCTTAGCCTTGGGCTTTGATGTGTTGATACTTGGTTAGTTTGTGTTGTTGATGCTTAGCTCATAGTCTTGGAACCATAATGAAACTTGGAGATTGGGCTTCGGACCCAATATGCACGTAGAGAATGCATGACACCCCTTGTAGACTCTACTCCTTAATCCTTATGTGTGTTGTCCCATGAACTGACATATAATATGACTTCGTTGGATGTTCTAGCCCTCGATCGTATGCTTGAAATTTCGTTTGAGGGTAATAGGCCCTGTATTACTTTTGTTATGCCAGGCACGGTTTTGTGGCCTTGGATTTGGCGCTTGGTCTCTGGTGTTGAGCCTACTCGACGCGTAGTGCAAACGTATTCGCCCCTTGTGGGCTCTCCTCCTTGTGGCACCTTGTGCATTGGTGCTTGGACATATGTGTTTAATGCTTGCCTCGCCATGTGATATTTCCCCCAAGCTTTGGTTACTGCATTGTTTTGACTTGGAGATTTGGTACTCATTTGCGTTATTGGTACTCATTTTAAATTGTCATGATGTTATTTCAATTACAAACAATAATATTTCATTTATCTATGCTGCTTGTTAGTCCAAGTGGTGAGACTAGTTTGTTTGCCAGGGTCACTTCCTTTCTCCAACAATGAAAGTTGGATTTTAGAAGTCCCTACTGTAGGGTTATATTTTGATTCCCTATTCTCAGTAGGTGGGATGTTGATATAGGTTCTATGGATGAGATGTACAAAGCTTATAAGAAAGTCGCATGGATTGAGCCAAAGGAGCCCTTATCCCCACAAGTTATCTACTAGTTCCACTCTTACCTGCCTTTTCAAGATTACATCATCTACACCTTGGAGTATATTATAATGCAACTAACTTGTAGCTTGAGAGTTCCTCTAGTTCAAACTTAGGATTGTTCGCAACAGCTGCAAATGAAGACAGATCATCATTTTGTTTGAGTGAGCACCACTCTTGCAGAATTTGTATTTGGGTGTTGGTGTCTGAAGATCATTTCATTTTCAGATTCTCTTTTGACCATTAGATTTGTAGTTGATATCATTACTTATTTAGGGGTTTGCATATCTTCTTAAGGAATTTTGTAAAATACAAGGAATAATTATGTCTTGCCTTGTTCCTTTATGTAGATGCTAAATCTCTAGGAAAATATTCTCAGAGACAGGTTTACCATATTGCCCATTTCACGATCTTTTTTGCTTATTTTCATCCTTTACATGATCCATGTTGCAAGAGGTCTTTTGTGGGGAAAATCTGTAGTCATTACAACACATAACTACCAACCTACTACTGAAGGGTAAAGCATTGTACAGGTCAATAAGTTTTAGAGTTTTTTTTTTAAGAGAGTTTCAGGGTTGTTTACAGGACACACAGCTTAGATTTTTGTCCAGAGTCAAGAGGATGGGTGGGTAGGTGGGCCTTTGGTCCCATATTTAAAACTAAATATCTGATACCATGTGTAAGGTCTCTTCCAACAGAGCCTTATAAAACATAAATTTAAATAGAGAAATGTTATCCTAACATCTTTACAATTCCTTATTCAGCATATAAACATTCATAACCATTCGTTATTTAGCATAATTAAAATTTATGAGCAGCATCATAATAAACTACATAACACAGCATAATAATGAAAATACATACCTCTAACTGATGTTGATGCTATTGTTTTTCACCAACTCTGCCTGATGCTCCACCCAAAACTGACTAACCTCCTAGCCAACTAGGAACAGAGCCTCTCCGGCTCCCTAGCTCCAGGATTCTGTAAGGATTCTTGGCTGCCAAGCCCAAAACTCCCAGCAACAGGTGCCCCCTGTCTCAGTCCACCAAACTCCAACCAGTCCTCAAACAAAAACCAGTACCAAGTTACTCCAGCTCCAAACTAGCAATACAATCCTCTCCTCTCTCGAAATGATGCTCTCTCCCCAAAAATCCAAAATTCCTTTCTCGAGTGTTTTTCCCTCCTCTTATCCTCCTTTCCCCCTCTCTCATTCACCGCCTTCTCCCTTTCTTTAAGACTCACCCACCTTATCCCTCCATTCAACGCCAACCACCTTATCCCCTTTCTCTTTAATGGTTCCATCATTCAATACATTAAGTCTCCATTTAATAAATTAAAATTTATAAACTCAAATTCATTAACCAAATATTTAATCATGAAATTAATTAATTAATTAATTAACTAATATGCATTAAACAATTATTAAATCAGGACAATTAATTAATTAATTAATTAACTAATATACATTAACCAGTTATTTAAATCATGACAATTGATTAATTACTTAGGGTTGTTACATGCCTTTTAACATTCTTGTATCATTCCGTATAAGCAAATATGATGAATCCATCTACATCATCATAATTATATTTCTTTAACTTCAAATGCATTGTATATTCATGTAAACGGTTGGGATAAACTAGGCTGGGGGTTTACATTTTTTTCCTTAAACATTAGTAAATTTGAAGTTATCATGAATCAAAGGAGATTTAATGTGTGCTTCTTATGGTTTTTGGTAAACAAACTCACCTCTATTTTACACTTACAATATTTTCCATGGTTTTTGGGAAACAAACTCACCTCTATTTACACTAACAGTATTTTCCACTAGGATTCTAACATGCCTCTTTTTAAAGAGACGGGATTCAAATCCCCATTGGGACTTATCAATTGTTAGCAAAATAGTCATGGATTTATCTTATAAATGAAACATTGTAATTGCATGTTTCTACTCACTCTCATTCTTGGTATCAAAAACCTTCCTCTTCTTCCCAATCTCACAAGCAGTATATTATAGAACAAACATAACAACTATTTCAAGAAATATAATTCAGGTCTCTCTACTCTTTGGCATTCCATCTTTGGGGTTTTCCTGAAATTGAAAGATTTTTTTTTTTATTTGTGATGTGTTTTCAATCAACTTTGAGCTCCATCACTTCTATGTACTAAATTAGCAACTTGAAGGTTTGTTGGTCATTGACCTTTAATTGGGATGGGAAAAATCTCACATTTGTATGTAATTTTTAATTTGATAATAAATGACATATTAAGTACCATATAATTTATAAACATTTAACTTAAGAAGTCAGCTCAACCTCATGTTCTTGGACATTTGACTAATTTAATACCAACAAACAAGATGGGTCCAAGGTTTTCCTTGGAGGCCAAACATAAAAAAATATAAACATTAACAATTACAAGGTTTTTCTTGGAATACAAATAAATAAATAAACAAACAATGAGAAAAAAATATACATTACAATATCTTAAAATTTTGGAAATATCTAGGTATACTACATTTGCACCACAAACACGCTATTTTTTTTTTATGTTTAAATGTATATAAGAGTCCATTTCACATTTATATAACTACCACCATTCATGCTAATCTAAAGTTTTCTACCAATCTTAGATAACAAAGTTCAACATTTGTGACCATGCACATACTTGCAAATGGTTCCTTTAGTACCACCATTCATGTTAATCTAATGTTTTGTGGAGTCTTAATTAACAAAGTTCGACATTTGTGACCATGCACATACTTGCAAATGGTTCCTTTAGTACCGCCATTCATGTTAATCTAAAGTTTTATGGAGCCTTAATTAACAAAGTTCAACATTTGTGATCATGCACATACTTGCAAATGGTTCCTTTAGCATTAGGACTTTGAAAGTCATTTTTTACTAATAACAATAAAACTGAAATGCATCAAAACAAAGTCAGAAAAATAGGGTCTACAAATCATGAACAAGGTTATTGTCTATCAAAACTAAAATGAGATTTAATTGGTAAACATAAAGAATGACATACAAAACCCCTGGTAGTACAAGATAATGAAGAACATTATGGTAGGTGTAAGTGTCCCAAACCATCCCCGACCAACCCACCTACCCATTGAAACAATCAATCTGTTATTTTACAAAATGTACTTCCATCAATCCTACAACATGAATCACTTCCTTGAAATGAGTTTTCTTTCAAGTTCCAACCAATGTAGTACTATAAATCCTACACATGATAGGAATGAAGTTAATTGTCTTGGTCTCGTTTAGCAACTAAAAACAGTGTTTGTAACACAAATATTGTACAAAATCATATCATCTTATTGTATACAAGCAATTGTCTTTTCTCTTTCCCTTCAATTCTTTTAGAAGACCACAAAATTTACTTAAAAACAAACTTAACGAACACGGAATGATCATAAAAAAATATTTAACCCCAAAAATACTTGAAAATAGAAGAATGGAAAGGAACCAACTATTCTCAGGTAAGGCAACACTTAGAGGCCATTAGAGCAAAGCCACACTACATTTTATTAAATCAATTCAGGAGTACACTAGCACAATCACATAATTTATGACTAATAAACACCAAAAGCTATAATAGTTAAAAGAAGATTTTGAAAATAGTAACTATAACTTTAAAACCTAACAATAAACTTTACATGTAACCCTAAAAACAGTGAAAGAAAACCCTAACAGTAACCCTAAAGTCAAAACAATGATTGAACTTAATATAATAAAATCAATAAAATTCATCCTTATATTGGCGGTTAGACATGAAACAAAAAACCATTCTAGAATTGAAGAGATGAATAGTTCTGCATGCAAAGGAACATTCAAATGCAATGCATCTCATTTAAGTGTTGCTACATTTGCATTTCATTTAGGCTGCTGCATTTTATGTAATATAAACAGAAAAATTGTATACGTTTCGTATTGAATCTATCATACAAGATCCACTTGGTGGCTATTATGGTTTCCAATACAGATTGGAATGAAGAATAATGTGAGGGTGTTAAGTGTAAGCTAGGATCCGAATGAAGAAGTGTAATCTTAGGGCTTAATAACGTTTCAAAAAATTAAAAATGTCAGAGAAGCAAATGCTTCATTACCCGCATGCGGGTGTAACATTGAAGAGCGGTGCGAGCCCGCATGCATCCATATAAAAAACAGAACATAAAATTGTAAAACCTAAATCCTAGGTCACTAAACCTAAATCATATAAAATACAAAACTCATAATATAAAATAGTAAAACCTAAATCTCTCATGAGTTAACCTAAATCATATCAAAGATACAAATCATAGATGAGAGGATGCATCTATTGCGAATTTAGATCAGAGTCACTTTGATTCGTCTACCAGAAATTTGATATTTATGTTTGATGTGTATACTATACATTACAATACATATCACGAAAAAATTCAATGTAATTTAGGTTTAGGGGAAACCAATTCCAGAAATTTTACCTCATACTGCTTGATTCTTTGCTCACTTAGTATTCTTCCCACTCCCATATGCTAAAAATATTGATTATTGATTGTGCTCCAATGAATGGAATCGATCCACAACCATTTACAATAGCAGTGTCTCTAGATTGTACTCCAATGCATCCATTAGATCTGCAATTGTTTACCATAATAGTATGGATATTGATCTGTGATTGTGCTCCAATGAATCAAATCGATCCACAACCATTTACAATAGCAGTATCTCTAGATTGGGCTCCAATGCATCCGTTCGATCTGCAACAGTTTACCATAATAGTATGGATATTGTACGTGTAGGTATATGATCACAAAACTACGGCCATAATATGAAACGCCAACCGGTAATTACTTTAAATTGAACGCAGTAATAACATGGCAGTAAATATATGTAGGTATATGATCACAAAAAGGCGATGATAATATGAAACGCCAGCCATTAATGAATGCATTAATAAGGTTGAGGCCAAACCTATGATACATACATGAAATCCGTGGTAATGAGGTTGAGGTAATGACTGCTAATAATCTAAACGTGTCAATAAAAGGTTGAGTGGATATTAATTTTTCTTAATCATGTAAACCTGGCAATTATATGGCTCGATAGTAATTTATTAATATAATTAGGTAAATGTGAAAAAGTAAATAGGTTAACGGATTCATTTATAAATGCAAGCAAGTTATAAGCATTAAATCTCATTCATTGATTTGGGAGGACGACGAAAAATATGCCAACATCTTCAATTGCTAGCCATAAGATTAAGATTTAGAATTAAAAGATCATTAAATGTGCCCATAGCCAATAGGTATACGCCTTTCAACATAATTATATAGGATGATATTTGGTTTAGATAGTTGGAACCAACCTCTAACAAAGAAGATCTAAATCACAACTAATCTCCATTATTTCTAAGTCTCCCCTTTAATGGAGAAAGGATTGACATCCACACCTAATATCTCCCTAAACAGTTCAAATTTTATCTTCCCAAGAGGCTTAGTAAAAATATTAGCAGCATTTTCACTAGTATTACAATACATTAAAGCAATGGCATTAGAATGCATCTTTTCTCGAACAAAATGAAATTGAGTATCAACATGCTTTGTCCTTGAATGGTAGGTTGGATTATTTTCCAACTTGATTGAGCTTTGGTTATCACATTTGATTATCATAGCTTTCCTTTGTTCTTCTCCAACATCTTGAAGTGGTCTTCTCAACCAAAAAGCTTCACAAGTTGTTGCACACAATGTTTTATATTCTGCCTGAGTGGATGACAAAGATACAGTAGGCTTCTTATTGCTCCATGAAACGATCTTGGATCCAATGCCAAAGGCATAACCTGTAGTAGATCTTTGATCATTCGGATTGCCATCCCAGTTTGAATCTGAGTAACCTGTCAGCTCAACATCGAATGAATCAGTATATTTGATACCATAATCAATTCTTCCTTTGAGATACATGAGTACCCCTTTCACTGCATTCCAATGGTTTTCTAGAGGTTTTTCCATAAACTGACTTACACACTAACAAAATATGCTATGTCGGGTCTGGTTATAGTGAGATAGTTCAAGCTTCCCACCATGTGTCTATACACTGTACCATTTACCTCCTTCGAATCATCATCACAGTAAAGTTTCATGTTCTGCTGCATTGGGACATAAGAAACTTTAGACTGATCCATTTTAAACTTCTTAAGTACTTCTCTGACATATTTACCTTGAGACACAAAGGTTTGACCATCATTTCTCCAAACTTCAAGACCTAGGCAGTAATGTAACTCACCAAGATCTTTCATTTCAAATACCTATGATATCTACTATTTAATTTTACTAATCAATTTTTCTGAATTTCATGTAATAATTAAATCATCAACATATAGGGAAATCAATACAACAGAATTGGATCACTTTTGATCCTCATAAAACCCTCTTGATGAAAGAAGGAATCTATCTTATCATACCATGACCTAGGTGCTTGTTTCAGTCCATACAATGTTTTTTTTAATTTACACACTAAATGTTCCGAACCACTTTTCACAGACCCCTCTCGTTGAGTAAGGTAAACCTCATTCTTTAACTCACCATTCAGAAAAGCATATTTTACATCTAATTGATGAAGCTTCCAATGGTACTTTGTAACTAATGCAATTAACAATCTTATGGTATTTAATTTAGCTACTAGTGCAAATGTTTATGCATAATCAATGCTGAGACCATCAGAGCTAAGCTACATTGCATTTTATTAAATCAATTGAGGAGTACATTATATAGGATGCTATAGTTTAAATGATTGGAACCAACCTCTAACAAAAAAATATCTAAATCACAACTAATCTCCATTATTTCTAAGTACAATTAAATTCGAACCTAGAACAATTACGTAGCACAGCATTATGAAACATTTCACGGTATCCCACTTACCAAGGATTGCATATATAGCCCAAGTCAAGTCGAAAATTGCCTATTCAATCATTCAATTTAGGCTGTGCATAAATGTTCCCAGATCAAATTCCTTCGATATACAATAAAAGGATCAACTCAGTTTTTAAAAGCAAATGAATCCCCGATTTGATGATAATTGCTTGACAATCCTTCAAAATCTCATTCCAATTATCAAAGACATAAAATAGAGCAAAAATTGTGCACCGTTGGAAGCGGAGCTCAATACATATGAGAACAAAGAACCACCACCAACAACTAAAAAAACAGATAGAATTGTATGCCCTGTTTTTACCCACTAATAAGTTAGTACAGGAACGTGTATAGAAATTAAGCCTGCAAAATTTGGATTTGTTATTTTAAACTTTCACAATGTTTTAAATATATTTTTGGATAGAAATTAAGCCTGCCAAAATTTGGATTTGCTATTTTAAACTGTCACAATGTTTTAAATATATTTTTGGATAGAAATTAAGCCTGCAAAATTTGGATTTGTTATTTTAAACTTTCACAATGTTTTAAATATATTTTTGGATACACTGTGTTAGAAAAGTTATAGTAACAATAAATCAAAAAGTATATACCAAGTTTAGAGTGCCAATGTATTCTCGAAATCCACTGCACAATCAATGAAACAGTTTATACTGCCTTACCCATACAACATCTACAAGAGCGGCTAAGCCCATGCCTCGTAGAAGAAGCACCCAAAACCGGGTGATAATCTATAAGTGCAGAGATCTCCAAATGTAAATGGAAGAATTTGAAAGACAATTCTCATTATCACTGTTAATAATTAAATTTAGTTTTAAACGTTAATAGTAGTTTGCGGATAGGTGAATGGGTAGCCAATATTGCTCACACCAGTGTTTAAGTCAATCCCAGTGATATGTTTGTGCTCTTACACGGATTAATTAATAAAAAAAACATGTAGTTTAAATGATGTTAATGGTTCCTCTCTAAAATCTATAGAAATTAGCTTCATCGTAATAAATGAGTTTTGGTTTACTATCTAAAAAGCATATGTCAATTTATACAAGAGGAATAGGGAAATTCAAAATTCAAATGGTTTAAAGCACATAACGAGAATGCGGTGCTAATCAGATCAATATTGACATAGCAGCTGACTACAAGGCTTCTAGAGAGAATCACAAAACTGATCACTTTCTACTTACATATCCTTTGGGTGCCATGTAGATTAAATCACATAATTCTTAAAGGGAAAATTCTAACTATAGATGAGCCTCCAATAAAATCAATTAAGATGATGGAAAATTCCAGAGCAACCGGTTCAATTTAATGCAATACACAGACACTTGAGCATCTTGTGGTTGCTCCATGCCACAAAAACACAAGTTGTATCTATCATCCTCATGATCAATTCTTTATATCCCAACATACATGAACAAACAGGGAAAATTCTATTCACAGAATTTCATGAGTGGTGCTTAAAAATAATCAAGGTAAATGCATGTAATGCTTAATTTAGAACCAGAAATCAAAGATGTTTCATTTGTTAAATGGATCCTTCACCAATGCTTATGAGAGAAGAAGTGTTGTGCTTTCTTCTTCGTTTATGCCACAACTTATCATTATGAAGCCTTGGTAGTTCTCTGAGAACCCTTGAAGGATCTGAAAGAGAAAGAGGAACAGAAGACACCTATTGACCACTCATAATAAAGGGCAAGTTTTGTTTGACTGCTGGTTCACTACAACAACCCTCTGCTCAGAGTTCATATTCAACATCACAGGCTACAATGGCACCTACTACCTTAATGATAGTGAAATATAAATTTTCTAAAACGGGTACAGATCAATTCTTCAGATCGGGCCAACGAACATAATAGGTAGAACTTCGGTCTTGGTGTAAGAAGCACCCAGAAGAAATACAAATATTAAGATAACAATTTCTGCAATTTGTTAATGTTCGTTTACCTTTCATACATCACATCATGTAAATTAAAGTTTGAAATTCAAAATTAAAGGTGGAAGACATCACCATTTGGAACACAACTATTTTGGTAACTTAGCCTAATCCCTGAAAAATATCAACCAAAGTATCACAATATAGGACTAAGAAATGAGGGTTTAGTAGGTAACTCCACAACAGTAGCTTTTGGTCCCAATAGACACCATAGGATTACACTTTTCCAAGACGATGTAACAGTTTGAGAGCAACGCTTTTAACACACCCTGATCTAATCATAGTCTAGGCCGATTTCTAAGAACAGACGTTATAATGTGACACCTCAAAGTTCAAACATGTATATCTGGTCAGAATGCAAAACACTGACAACGGGTTATAACTTTATAACAGTAGGTCATCCATAAAGGCAACTAATACTTTTTGATGTAAAACTATCTTCGTCACCTTTAGTTATTTTATGTTTTCAAAATACTGCAAGTTTTAGGGCCTGGATAAATCTACTCACTTCACTCTCAAGAATTACTACCGATGGAATTCGGAAGTATGGTTCATTGATAGCAACAAATTCCCAGTCATTTAAAGTTTGCAGTCATTGTCAAACGACTGCAATGAGGGTTGAATCTGTATTACTGTATTACTTTAGTGTAAGGTGTGAAAAGGGTTCTTAGTGTCATGTAAACAATGGAGTTAGTTAATTAGGGAGCAATTTTCTTTCTTTTCAAGTAAAAAAATGGGTTTGAATCTGGCCAGATTTTCAGGAGTAGTCTGAGTTTGGCATGGATCAAAGTTTCGTGCATTTTAGAACCTAACCTCAGGGGTTTTGCCCCATTTTAAACCAATTCAGATGCTCAAAAAATCGATCAGACTTCTCTTCTAGATTGACCAAAAATTTAAAACTACTTCACCAAAAAACTTACAATAACTCAGGATGAAAGATTATTCCCAAATTAACCCACTCAGAAAACAATGGCTTTGTCAACATTCAATTAAAGTTATTGCAATATATAAATAACACCTATCATGATATCA
>WSFP011526440.1:0-12252 GCA_009831015.1 Picea engelmannii | reverse complement strand
TGACAGGACAAAGCTGGCTGAGAAAAGAAGAAGGGTCCTCCAGGACCATGCTCAGGTCGCTCCTGCTCTCGGTACTCCATGTCTAGGACCATGTGGGCCTCGAGACATGATCTCCTAGTTATCCCTAGATATTGGGGATAACAGGATGCGCTATCTCTTGAGGGATCACACCATAAAGAGCATGAAAAGAAATACTTGAAAGAACAAATGCTCAACAATATTAAACAACGCACTTAGATAATTAATCCACGAAATTGCATGTGACAATAAAGACAAGAAGTGTGCTTGCAATTAATGTTTAAACAACCATAAGATGTACCCAAGAGAAAGATTGCCTAAAACACTAAGTGGATTAGGAGTTGCTTAAAGATTTTAAAGATTTTAAATTCCTCCCCTAACTAAGTGTTGAACCAAAATCCTCCTCCCCCAATTACCAAATGGCTGCTGGATGCTCAAGAAGTGAGGCAACAAGGCCTACCCTAGCTTCACAGGTCAACCCTAAAGACCCGAGTACTCCCGGAAAGGACGCCATGCGTCGTGAGACTGTCCCCGGCCTAGCACCTTCTGTTACCTTCCTCAAGCCTCATTTTAGATGGCGAAGATGGTGGATTTAGGTGTCCTATTAAGTCTAATATATTATTATGCCTTAGGACTAAGTTTTTAGGAGTGTTTAAGAGTGTTTTGATGACTTTAAGTTGTCCAAATTTAGTGAAAAAGTGCCAAAACCGAAACTTTAATCAGCCCAAAAGATGTGTTTTAAATCTTAAGAATGAAGCATGTAAACACACATAGCATGTATAATGAATTGTTGAAAAGAACAAGTTATTCCTACACCATTTACTTAACCAAGAATGTTTGCAAGCTTGAAAGAAAAGAGTGCTTTTAAAGGGACAAGAATAGCTTGCCAAATGAAAAGATTTAAACTTTTACCATTTACCCATGTGTGACTTGCATTAAGATAGATGTTATGAAAAAAAAACTTGCAAGATTTAAAGCATGTAAGTGACTTTATGCCTCCATGGGCTTAGGCTAATACTAGTTATGTGAATGTGAGATCTACTTCTAGAAGATTTTAACCATGAAAGCATAAGCAAATCACAAGCACATTACTAACTAGCCTCACAATTTTGGGGGTTTCTCACCCAAGGTGTAGGCACAAGATATTATTTACAACAAATGAAACTATACACAAAAGAATAAGCTTCAAAGAACTTGCCAAAAATGCTAGAAAAATGAAGGAGAAGGGTGAGACTTTTACCAACCCAAAGGAGGGACCTTTGGGAGTGTTGTGTGACCATGACCTGATGAGAACCCGCAAAACCCAGCAAGCTATAGCTTGCTGGAAATGCTACACACAACAAGAAAAGTAAGGAAAATTTTATGTTTTTAGGGCAGAAATTTTTCACATAAAAATTTCAAGTGAAAATATATTTTAGATGACCTATCTATGATTGTTAGCAAACTGAAATATTGAGAGAGTAAAGAAATCAGATCTGAAAAAGCATATGGATTTTTAGGTAGGTTTTAAGAGTAGACTCTTCCTTGAGGCTAGCCCAATAAAACCCTAGAGGTAAATCTGCAAAAGTTGAGAGATGAGCTACAAAAATAGATAGAATGTGAGTAGATCTATATGGTAAACAAACTACTTTGCAATACCCAAATAAACACTTCACTAGATCTATGATAATACTACCACAAATCTATCCAAGCAAAATACTTTGCTTGGAGCTTCTATTGTAAATCTATAAACTTGAAGCAAGAATGAGAGAAGAATAGAACAAGATCACCTCAATAATAGCAAGAAGCAACAAGAATACTCTTTGTTTCTTCCAATCCTCCAAAGCTTCTCTATTTATCCAAAAGGGAAAGTCTTGTAGCAATGAATTGCTCCAAAACTCTCAAGAGCAAAAGAACGGATGCAAGAAGAACAAGAGAGAGAGAGAGAGATCCAGTAGCATAACAATAGCTCAAGATATGGTGGTGAAAAGAGTGAGGGAGAGGTTCTATTTATACCTCAAGAGGCAAAGTGACCCCTCTTGGATCACTGCCATGTGTCAAAACCCAAGAAATATTGAGGATCTCAAGGAGAGGGGTGCACAATTAGGGTTTTAGACAAGGATTGGTGAGGGGCCAAGGGTTGTGAGGTGTGGGGATCAAGCAAAGGGTGACGTGGGAGGCTAGAAAGGGCGTACATGTAGAGGGGAGGGCCCACAACTCAAAAGAAATCAAGTTATAACGTTTTACCATGGTGAGGGGGCGCAAATCCCCCTAGGGGCGTGAGGGTTTGAGTGATTGAGTGGGTGAGGGGGTGTGCAAAGGTTGGTTTAAGTTGGTTTGGGTAGGTTTTGGTTAGGAAACATCTCTCTTACCTTTATCCATCTTAACATCCATCCATTAGCTCAAAATTACAAAAGTGACATTTTTACTATGTCTAGACTTAGCAATTAAAATTGTTGTTTTTGACTGACTGAGACTCCTGGTGGACAAACACCTAGCAAAAGTTGTCCGACTGAGCTGAAACTTGGTCCAAGGGTGTAGGGGGTATCTTTCCATTTCTTTTGAGCACAAATACCCCTATCAAAAGCCCAAGGACCTAGTTTTTACAATTTTTTGCTCCAAAATAATTAATTAATTAAATAATTAAACCTCCAAACTTAGGAAAATTTAATTAAAAATTAATTAATTAAAAAAAATCTATCTAGACTCGACGGAATTCCGCGAAACTTTCTAAGATGTCATGCATGGTCATTTACATCATTCCTAAACAATAGTTACCAGAAGATAACCCCATTAGAACACCTTTCACCACTTTGGAGGAATTATTGCAGGTGTGAGGGAAAAACTCAACGGAAATTAATAAGGCTGAAAAGCCTAATTAATAACCTGAGGATAAAAAACCCTCGATGAAAGGAACTCTCCTAGTGAAGAAATCTCAAGGTAACTGACCTAACTATGAGCCATGCAGACCTATTACATTATTGACCCACACAGGGGTGCGGAAATTCCATTTACAAAAATATGTGCTGGAGGCATAAATTGTCCAGTAGAACCAAACTGTCTTCAACATATTAGCATATGATGATGCATCTCTTCATGGCACATGGAGTTGACCCCCTAGTTGGATAGGCGGTCAACATGGCTTCTAGCTAGAGGACCCATCTCTTGGGGGTTTTGAGGGTTTTGACTTAACAAACCCTAGAGGACGATTCGGTGGTGAAAGATTCCACCTAGCTTGTCCCAAGCTTGGTCTCGGAGATGCAATACTCTCCCACACCATTCTAGTTTGGATCTACTCAGTGCAAGAGGGCATTCTGGAGGAGTTTCAGTGCCATTTGATTTATTGGATGCATTGGACGAATTGGAGAGAAGGAGGGCAATTTTGAGATTCAAATCTACTCAGTTTGGAGGGGCTATACTTCATATCTGATCCTGAGACTTCACCCAGTGACTTGCGGTGTCCTGGTCTACCTTTCTAGTGAGTTTCAGGGCATTTGGAAGCCTCCTTCATCAAGGCCGAAATTATAGGGTTTGACAGTTTTAGGAGGACACAACTCCATTGGGGGATTCAGCATTTGGAGGAGTTTCCCTTGGTATTTCGATCTGAGATTTCAGGAGGGGATTCTACTCATCCCGATCTACAGTTCGGCATCTTCAGCGGAGTATTTGGAGGTCTCCTTCATCAGGGCCGAAATTTTAGGGTTTGACAGTTTTAGGAGGACGCAGCTCCATTAGGGGATTCAGCATTTGGAGGAGTTTCCCTTGGTATTTCGATCTGAGATTTCAGGAGGGGATTCCTACTCATCCCGATCTACAGTTCGGCATCTTCAGTGGAGTATTTGGAGGTCTCCTTCATTAGGGCCGAAATTGTAGGGTTTGGCAGTTTTCAGGAGGACGCAACTTCATTGGAGGATTCAGCATTTGGAGGAGTTTCCCTTGGTATTTTGGTTTGAGATTTCAGGAGGGGATTCTACTCATCCCGATCTACAGTTCGGCATCTTCAACATAGCATTTGGAGATCTTTGACAGTAGGGCCGAATTATTGAGGGTTTCAGTCTTCTACTAGAGCGTGGCATCTTCCAAATTGGGGTTTGGCACTCATACGACCCAAATCTACTCTTGCATCGGTCTTCAATGGATATTCGGCCTTTGGAGGCTTGTCGTCTTCTATTGGAGCATTTTGTAGCAACTCCTATCTTCTAGCCATCTGATGTGCATTCCAGATCGGCATCTTCATTGTAGCAGGTTCTTCTATTATTGTGAATAAAATCAGATCTGCAGTGTTTTGGCTTGTCTATCATCTTATTGATCTTGCATATGGTTGAGGTATGTTCCATGATTATATCTTCTTGTTTATTGTTGCAACCCACATATAAATCATGAACTAAAACCCTAGACCGAAATCAAGAGGCCATTCTGCAAGTAAACACATGTAAACAAGTAGATCAGCAAAGTGTTTGACGAAATGCCACAACTAGTAAAAGTTTAAAAGACACCCAAAACCGTGATGTTCCTTGCATCTTGGCTTGGGAACATTACATTTCTGCAACTCATTGAAGGAGCTCTTCAGCTCACCAGTGTTCTTCTATCTTTCAAGGCTTATTGTTGGCAGTCATAAGCCCAACAAAACCTAAAGTTGCTAGCCTAGCCTAGCCGTTAGGTTTTCTAGCCCAGTTGACAAGGGTTTGTGAAAAATCTAAAAATATGATGAACAGAACCATGATGGAAGACAATCTTGGTGGATCAAGCAAACTCAGTTCTTGGAAGCCAAGACTTCAAAGAGATGAACACATCAACATTTCAGCACTCTCAGGTATGGTCCCTACCAATGATAATACTTGGTTAATTGACAGTGGTGCCTCCAGGCACATGATCGGTTTTAGAGATCACCTAACTAGTTTTGTTGAAAAAGAGACAAATCGACATGTTGTCCTTAGAGACGATGCCAGATATAATGTGAAAGGGGTTGGAACATCTACCTTCCAACTAGATTCTAACATGCAACTTCAACTAAGTGAAGTACTATATGTACCTGGAATGAAGAGGAACCTTGTCTCCATTTCTGCCTTAGAAAACAAAGGCTACAAGGTTACCTTTTCAGAAGGAAGAGTTCTTACATGGCACAAAGACTCACATATAAATTCTGCCAAAGTAATTGGTGTTCGAGAAAACAGCTTATACAGATTGACCATCAGACCAGTCCAGGCCCTGTTACATGACACTATCAGTTTAAGTCAGCTATGGCATAGGAGACTTGCTCACATTCATTATAGAGCTCTCCCAGCTCTAGGGAAAATGGTAACAGGCCTTCCAGAGATACAGATTCAACATAAAGGTGTTTGCAAAGGATGTGCTCTTAACAAGAATGTTAAAGGGTCCTTCTTCAGCAGTGATAATAGATCCAAGGAAATCTTGGACTTGATACATTCAGATGTGTGTGGGCCAATGATTGTTGTCTCTCTAAATGGATACTTGTATTATGTACTCGTCATCGATGACCACTCTCGAAAAACTTGGATTTACTTCCTGAAGAGCAAGGATGGAGTCCTTTCAAAATTTCAAGAATTCAAAGCTCAGGTTGAGAACCTGACCGAAAGAAAGATCAAGGTACTAAGATCAGATAATGGAGGAGAATACACCTCCAAGGATTTCAGCAATTTTGGTATTGAAGCAGGGATCAAGAGGGAGTACACAATTCCCTACAACCCTCAACAAAATGGGGTTGCAGGGAGGAAGAACAGAACTATCATCGAGGCAACCAAAGCAATGATACATGATCAAAGTCTACCTATGACTCTATGGGCAAAAGCATGTATGACAACAGTATACATTAAAAACAGAAGTCCTCATCAAATCTTAAAGAACATAACTCTAGAAGAAGCCTTCACCGGAGTGAACCCTGAGATTGGGCACTTCAGGATATTTGGGTGCCCAGTATATTTTCATGTACTCAAAGAGAAGAGATCTAAGCTAGACCCTTCAGGGAGAAAGGGTACACTCATGGGATACAGTGAATCTTCGAAAGCATATCGAATCTACATCCCTAGTCAGAGACAGATTGAGAGAAGCAGAGATGTTACCTTTGAAGAAGAGATAGCCTTCCAAAGATCCAGAGAATCTCAAATGGAGATTGATAGTGAGACAGTACCTTCAACCCCTTCAGCAGTTCAAAGGGAGACAAACATTATTCCAGTTGATCCAGTTGCTCCAGCTGATCCAATTGCTCCAATTGATATGCCCAGAGATATTGCAGTAGGACAAAAAAGGCCTGCTTGGGCTCGACAGACTCTACAGGAGGCAGAGGGACATACAGCCCCTCAAGGGACATCCCGAGAAAGCAAGAGACCAAAGAGATTTTCAAGCTACCTTTCAACCATGAGCCACATCATTGACTCTGGGCCTTCTTGTCATGGAGAAGCTACAGGTGAACAGGTATGGAAAGATGCCATGACAAAATAATATCAGTCTATCTTGAAAAATGATGTATGGGATATTGTTCCAAGAACAGAAGGGAAGTTTGTAGTGACTTCCAAGTGGATTTATAAAATCAAGCATGCAGCTAATGGAAGCATCGAGAAATACAAAGCCAGATTTGTAGCCAGAGGGTTCTAACAAGTCGAGGGAGTTGACTATGATGAGACATTTGCTCCAGTAGCCCGATACACTTCCATTCGTTCTATCATTGCACTAGTTGCATCCATGGGTTGGAAATTACATCAGATGGATGTAAAGACATCCTTTCTCAATGGTGAAATTGAGGAAGAAGTTTATATCAAGCAGCTAGAAGGATTCATGATACACAACGAAAAATCTCATGTGTGTTGGTTGAAGAAAGCCCTGTATGGAGTCTAGACTAAAACAAGCACCTCGTGCTTGGTATGAGAAAATGGATGGATTCTTGATGAGTTTGGGCTTCAGTAAGAGTGTTGTTGATCCAAACCTATATTATCACATTGTAGGCAACGAGTGTCTGATCTTGGTCCTATATGTGGACGACCTATTCCTCACCGGTTCAGAGAGACTCATTGTTGAGTGCAAACAAGCATTGACTGCTAAATTTGAGATGAAGGATCTAGGCATGATGCACTACTTCTTGGGACTAGAAGTATGGAAGAGGACAGATGAGATTTTCCTAAGTCAAGGAAAATATACAGTGGAGATATTGAAAAAGTTCGGTATGATAGAATGAAAATCCATGCCCCCCAATGGTGATGGATTTGAAGAAGATGAATGATGTTGATTCAGGCGAGATTCATCCACACTTGTACCGACAACTGATTGGATCAATGATGTATCTGGTTAACAGCATACCTGATATATGCTATGCAGTGAATGTTCTAAGCCAGTTCATGAGTCAACCTAGACAGACTCACTGGATAGCAGCAAAACACGTATTGAGATACCTACATGGCACAGTTGGATATGGCCTAAGATATGCCTCCAGTGTAGACTTGACTTTACAGGGATATGCCGATGCAGAATGGGCAGGGAGCGCAGTGGACCGGAAGAGCACCTCTGGTTGTTGCTTCACCTTAGGGTCTGCCATAGTTTCCTGGTGCAGCAGGAAACAGAGCTCTGTGGCATTGAGTACCGCAGAAGCAGAGTATATAGCATTGAGTGTGGCAGTCTACGAAGCAGTGTGGCTTCGCAAACTTCTGACAGATTTATTTGATCATGAGATGAATCCTGCCACTATCCATTGTGATAATCAGAGTTGTTTGAAGCTCGCTGAGAACCTTGTGTTTCATGATAGATCGAAACACATTGAGATAAAATATCACTATATCAGAGACATGGTGCAGAGGAAAACAGTACACATGTAGTACCTTCCTACTCATGAGCAGATTCCAGATATCTTCACCAAACCGCTTGCAAAGACGAAGTTCGAGTACTTCCGTGAGAGACTTGGCCTGGTGGAAAATGCCTCCCTAGCTGAGAGGAAGTGTTGATGATTACAGTTGTGTGAGACATCCTCCAGGACACAAACTGAGTGAGTCGACCTGAGAGAGAGCCCATGAGTTGGGTGTGCCCATGAGATGGGTGTGTTGTTCCTCTCTGAGACGGAGAAGGAACATTGTGTGCCCCTGTGTGGGGTGAGAAAGCCCATGAGTTGGGTGTGCCCATGAGATGGGTGTGTGGTTCCTCTCTGAGACGGAGATGGAAGGCTGTGTGCCCCTATGTGGGGTGAGGAAGCACATGAGTTGGGTGTGTCGTTCTCCCTGAGACGGAGATGAAACGATGTGTACACCTATGAAGGGTGAAGGAGCCCATGTGATGGGTTTATTGTTCTCCTTTGTGCAGAGAATTGAGATGATGTGATACTCCAGATGATTCTCCTGTGAGACGCAGTGAGATAGAGATCTGCTGAGTAGGACGTTCCTGTGGCTGAGCACAGGTGGAAGTGATCCTAGTGGCTGAGCACTAGTGAGTGTGTATTATGATTATTCTCCTGTGAGATGCAGTGAGATAGAGACTTGGCCTTCCCTCTAGCTGAGCACAAATGGACGTGCCCCTAATGGCTGAGCACTAGTGGGTGTATGAGATCCCTTGCTATATTGTCCAAGAGTTATACTTACCTGTAACCCTATTTGTGATGTAAAGGGTACAGGTTGGCCCCACCATAAAGTGAAAGATAATTAATGTAAAAGATAATTAATCTAGTAATTATTAATTATATTTTGAGTTATTGAGGTCGGCCCTATTGTGCCAATAAACACTACTTTTGATATGTCCAGTCTAATATTAATAAAGGTAATTTCCCCATTGAGGAAATATAACACAAGTGTGAGTTTGGAAATTTCAGCAAGTACTTGTTCTTGGGCTGAAGTGCGCACCTCTCTTGGGCACTAGTCTTCTAGGTTTTGTGAGCACCCTTTTGTGTGCTAGATTTATGGTGTGGGAGGTCTTTCTCTTGAAGAATATAGCAAAGGATTGGCTGGGTTTTCTTCCCTTGTTGAGAAGGGTTTCCCAGGATAATTCTTGTTAGAGAAATTTCTATTTTCGACACACTAGTTCAGTGGGAGTTAACTGACTAGTTCTATTTTAGACTTTCTATTTTTACCATCACTATTATGCATGCATGCATTCCTAAGGAAAGCTAACTGCTTGATTGTTCTTCTTAATTATGGAATGTTTTGCCCTATATATGAGTGTATTCCACTCATTCATTGTATCATATTGATCATGATCTATGTAACAATCATCAGCTCATTAGAGTAGTGTGAATATATTTTCTCATTCTTCCATATTGAATCTCTCTTCCGTTCTTGATAAGCTTTGTGTGTACTTGCTTTAGCTAGATCTCCTGTGCAAGTTTCCATGAAACACTGACATGGTATCAGAGCTATGTTGCTTGGAGCAAGCCAGACAAACCAAAGAATAAGGAAAATCGGAGTTTCGACGAGATAAATCTGTGGTCATACCTTTCAGCAGTGATTTCTCCAAAAATATTAAGTTTTTGAGGAAACGGCCCACCTAGAAAGTAAATCGACCCATTCTGGAAGTGGGTTTTCAACCGTTTGGCGAGATTGTTCACCGTTTGCTCAGAAAGTAAGATGCAAGAAAGCCTCCTGAAACTGATACAAATCCGTGGTCGTACCTTTCTACATTCATTGCTCCCAAAATATTAAGTTTTTGAGGAAACGGTCCACGAGGAAAGTAAATCAACCCATTTTGGAAGTGGGTTTTCAACTGTTTGTCGAGATTCCTCACCGTTTGCTCAGAAAGTAAGCCGCAAGATCATCTCTTGAAACTGATACGAATTTTCGCTTAAAGTGCCCTTTCTATCGTGATTTCTTAATTTTTCACTTGCAGATTGAGAGTAAATTTTTAGGGGTTATTAGAAACAGTGGGAGAGATGGATAGGACAACTATTATACAGTCAAACTTGGTGGTAATCCTCACACCATACAATTATTTTGATTGGAAGCCCAAGGCAAAATTCCAACTCAGAAGAAAGGACTGTATAATTTGATGATGGCGATAGAAACAGAACCTACATCAGCGATTGAGAAGATGAGATGGGTGAACCGTAAGGATGGGGCTACAGGACTACTTCTTGAGTTAATCTCCACCGATTTATGGTTTCATGTTGCTGCATGCAAGACTCCAAACGAGATCTGGACCCCCCTGGAAGGACTCTTTGGAAAGCAGGATGAGATGCGAGGTCATATGCTTGAGGTAGAGTTGAATACCTTAGACCCTAAAAGTTTTGATAATATACATGATTTTTTTACTAAATTTAAATCTTTGATTTTGAGCTTGGGTGAATGTGGTATTGACAAGTCTACACAAGAGAAACAACTTATTCTAACAATCTTAGCCAAGCTAGGACCAGAATACGTTGTATATGTCTCCAATTTCCATTCTGGCAGATGTCTTTTTGGAACAAATTGGAAAATGCCTACGTTGGTTCGGTTCATTGAGTCTCTTACACAAGAGCAGACAAAACTCATACAAATGGGCCTCATGAAAGATCCCAAAGCACATGCACTCACCATGCATGATGGAAAAGGGTCATCCAAACAAAACGGGAAGGAGGGATATTCCAAACCCTTCAACGATTCTTCAGGTTCCAGAGACTCTTCAGATTCGAAGAAAAAGAAGAAGGGAAAGAAGTGCACTTATTGCAATAAACCGAATCATGAAGAATTCACATGCATGAAGAAACAGATCGATCTTATGGCACAGGCACTTCAGCAGAACAACCTTCGAAACTTCATTCCAGAGGGAGTCAAGAAGCGGAAGGAAGAAGATCTTGCTCCTAAGAAAGGTAATCATCATGCTCTGGTTGCAATTAATTCTTCATTTGATACATGGATTATAGATTCTGGTACATCCCATCACATGGCAGCGAAAGAGGAAGTTTTCTCTTCTTTGAGTCCATGCTCAAGACCCCCTATTCTCATGGGGGATAATATTCCAGTAGCAGTAGTAGGAGAAGGGAGAGTGGAACTCCACAATGGCAGTTTTGAGAATGTTTTACACATTCCAAAGCTTTCTATGAATCTGCTCTTAGTTTATTAGATCGCTCAGAAAGGTAAAAAGGTTGAATTTACATCAAATTTGTTGAAATAATGTAACTGCAAAGTGTATTATAATTATTATTGTTGTATTATTCATTAGATCAATCCCCTTTTGCGGATTGATCATGTCGTCTATTGTAAAAGACCAAATCCCCTTCTGCGGATTGGTCAAAACATAATTGTAATAGGCAGAATAAGAAGTCGGCCCCAGAATATATTAAAGGTGGTTATAACCACCCAGATTGAGAAGTCGGCCCTGCCAGTGAAAAGACACCTCCACACATGCCAGAGTTGTATAAATAAGGAGGTTAGCGCCTCACTTAAACACACAATCACTTGTTCATTGAGAAGCAAGTTTTGGAGCTGCAGTTGGAGAAGAGAGAGAGAGAGAGAGAGAGAGAGAGAGAGAGAGAGAGAGAGGCGCATTCTTGGGAGAGGACTTTCTGTATTTGTTTGAGTTATCTCTTGGCATTGTATTGGCTATCTATGATAAGGAAGTTTTGTTGGATTTTCTCCCCCATGAGGGTTTCCCAGGATAAATGATATGTCTCTTGTGATTGTGTATTTCTCAGTGATCCTATCTTATGTTATTGTTATCTAGTGAAATGCAAAGAACTCTAATAATAGCTTAAACCTTAACATGGTATCAGAGCTAAACTGAAGAGAGCATCTTTCACAAGAGAAAGTGAAAAACGTCACTGTTGTCGTACATGCAAATTAAGGTTTTTTGTTGATGAAGTATTTTAGCCCCAAAACCATCTAGAAAAGTGCACCCTTTCTCAAGGATCACTTTGGCATCCTCAGCACAACTTTTCGGTGGCTAGATCTCCTGGAAAGTGAAACCCTAGTTTCACAAAATACCAGAAAACCAAAGTACTAGAGTACCAGTGGTACCAGAAAACCAAAAGCACCAGTCCAGAAATTCGCTAATCAAGTTTGAAGGGGTAAAAGTTGGATTTTCATAAATCTGACTGCACCAGCTTACTCGCCTCAGCCCAACGCATCTATCCCCTAGATTAGAATTTCAAAATTCGAAGTTTGAAAAATTAGGGTTTCTTCATAAAACCCTAAGTTGCAGTTGCAGTTGTAATCTCAGAACCAGTCGCAGTATCAATTGCAGTTGCAGCCGTAGTACCAGTTGCAGTCACCCTTGAAGTTCTTAAGAGTTGGTGATCATTACCGTTGCTACCAGATGGTGCCTCTACCTGCAAGTGTCGTCAAAGGTATGTAC
>WSFP011526439.1:0-12252 GCA_009831015.1 Picea engelmannii | reverse complement strand
ACCCACTAGAAAGAAGCACCTACTCCCTGAGTGTTCCAGCACCAACTTCCAGTCACACATGCACCAACCTATATAACATAGAACAATAGTTCTCCCTTGCACCAACCTACCACCCTGGTTTTTCTGGCTACAACCAGATGGAAGCTACAAATTATAGTGTTCAAGCACCCACTTGAACCTCTGAGGACAAAATTCCTCCCTAGCACCTCCCTACCACCCTGAATATAAAAACTCATTTGAAGGATAGCTTACAACAATAAAGATATGCCAATGCTGACCATTTCTTCTATGTTCTTCAATTCTGCTATGCTTTACACTACTTCTATTCTTCTCATACTTGGCTCGACTTGTTGTATCTTTCCATTTTCTCTTTCTATGTTCCTCTCATGCTCTTCGGTTCTTGTACATTATTCTCTCTTCCCCCTTTCTGTTCCTTCTCTCTTATGTTCTTCATATATGAATTTCTTCACATTCTGTGAAAACTGTGATTTTCATTTCTTAAAGTTCAACTCATTTTTCAGAGAAAACAACCAACCTAACTCAATCATGAAATTTCTCTTTTATGTAATCCCCCCATTCGGTTACACCTCGAATCTCCAAGAAAACGCCCAAGAAACTGAATCACCAATCTATTACTCTATGAGTCTCACATGCCAAGAGAAATGATTCAGTTAGTATAACTGAATCATAACTGGTCAAGGAATCATGAAGAAAAAAAAATAACCCTTCGATCAAATTGTCGAGTTAATCAGCACAATTGGATTAAATACACAGAGGCACTAAGTTCCTCTCCACACAACCACTAACTGTGACCATTCACGAAACAAAACAAAAAAATTGTGACTTCACATTTCGAGTTGTTCATTGCAAGTCACCTCGATTTTCCCAACTTGTGAAACTCTAAGTTGGAGCCTAGCAACACTATCTCCTTCCCTTCTCTCCCATTGATGTGACCACTAGTTGTGACTTGGGGCTAAGAACTTTGGGACTTCTCATTTCACAATTTCATGAACTTAGTTTGCAATGTTAGATCAATGGTCCAAACTCTCCCTTTGATCGACATTTGTGATCAAATCAAAATTTCTCATGTCGAGCATTTGGATGTGATTCAACCTTGACTCTCTTATCTTCCGAGCTCCCGATTCCCGATTCTCTGCTCTCGTTCGATCAATGGTCCAAGACACCCCGTGATCTGACAGCTTAGATTAACTCATGAGTTTGTTTTTCGTGACTTTGAAGGTTGGCTCTCTTCTTCCTTGCTCCGGACTCCCAATTGTCAATTTTGCGAAATCTCCTTCCCATGAAAGGAATCAATGGTTCAATATTCCCCAATCCAATGTTTAAGATCGCATTGGGACTTTGTAAGCCTGCTTCTTCTTGCACTTAAAAGACATGTAATTCCCTCTGGATCCAATGATGATTGGTCCATGTGCTCAGATCTGAAACCTGAGATCTAGTCTCCTCCTGCGCGCTCTTCTGAGTGTCCTCATTTTTTTTCTTGCCATCAATGACAAGAACATTCTCTTCTTGAAAACATGCCAACATATTTAACATGATATTATGAAATTATTACACAAGAAACTACAACCTGTACTCTTTCTAATAAAATTAGTATCACTTCATTTGGATTCTCTATGAAGAATTTATGACTATTGTACCCAAAACACCTTTTTATGACTAGCTTCGGGACTAGTGAAAAACCCTATCTTCCATAGAGTGTATCTCCAAAATTATAGTGAACAAAGAGCTGAAATTTTTACCACAAGTATATGGATATGTCTTCTCAATAGCCTCCTAATGTCACCATATGAGATGTTTGAGAAACAAATTTATAGAGAAAATGGCAATATGAACTTTAAATAACATAACTTAGAACACATCACCAAGAGACTTCATCCTCCCTTGAAATTAGGCCTTCTTTACTTCATATTTCCTCTTAAATTTGACTTATATCTCCTTATTCATTAAAACAATTGTGTGTGTAAAATGAATGTATAATGATATGTATTTATACCCTTTAAGGCACTTCCTTTTAACATTAGGGACGACATGTATTTTTTTCTTCAATTTACATTGTCATCTTCAAAAATTCATTTCTCCTCAATCGTGAGGATCCACATGACATGCCACATACCACCGGAAGTGGCATGAATTATACTATCCATCCATGGGTGTTGTATATTCATGTTTAATTTCCTTCATGTCTATCTACTTCGATCAACTGTGGGGTCCAAAATCCAATGGCTAGGGTTGACATCAATGAAAACAACCAATATTTCAACAATCTCCCCCTTTTTCATTGATGGAAACACTCATGCTCCTCCCTGTCCTCATGATCCTGGTTTCTCTCCCCCTTTGACATGAATGGAAAAGGGTAGGGCTTCTCCCCCTAAGTTTAATGTAAAAACGTAGTTTTCTTCTTTGGGGCTGCTCCTTCAACATTGGGATCATTGTTGGTGGAAGCTAACACGAATGAAAAATGAAATTTGGGTGGACTATACCTTTCGAAGAATATTAAACCAATGGATTATGAAAAAAAATATGATGAAGTGTCATTTGTTTCATGAATATGGCCATTTTGAAAAACATTGTACCCAAAACACCCTTGTAGAAAAATAAGCAAAATATATTAAACAAATGACACAACTCAAAATAAGAAAACAACCTAATGGAAAAGAATCAAAAGACCTGATGGAAATAGGTCAATAAGAAAAATAATAATAATTGCAAAGAAAACTCTTCCTTTAAACTGAAATAAGGAACCTTAGAAACAACACCTTCAAATACTTTTGGATATGGAAAAGAGTCAGGTTAGCCTCAACTAATCATCCCATTAGTAGATTCACCCCGAAGTTGGAAGAGTATCCCAACTAAGGGATCTCATGGTAAATACTTCAGTCCTAATAAGAATAGGTATGAAATTATTTCTTAAGAGGAAAATGTCCCTACCATTGAAATGTTAGCTTCTCCTTCCTTAAATTCTGAAATATATTTTGAAATGTCGATTCTATAATAAAATATTCATTTGAACTCATTATGAATAAATGAAAACATTATATCTAAACATGACGAAGAATCGATGCACTCTCAATCACAAGATATGTACTCCTCAGTAAATTCTCCCCAACATAAGGATTATCATTACTCAAAATATCTATACTCAGATGAGGGAAATGAAGAGGAAACCATTGAAGGGAAACCAAAAAATAGAAGAGGAAAAAAATCCTATATAGAAAGGAGGGAGTAACAAGCTAATAAAGATAAATATCAGGGTAAGCGAATCACTATAGATGATTTTTTAATGGAAACTAGAAGCAAAAAGAATCAAAGTGGATCTCACCCTCCAATGAGGGGGCCAAATAATCCAATAGGTAAATGGTGAATTCCATTTATTAGGATTGTATGTGTTATAAGAAAAATCCATACTTTGAGACAAATCCCACCTATCTAGTAGTCAAGTCCGTTATAGCCTCTTTGGTAGCTCGACACAAGGCATACGATATTTTCAGTTTAGATGGTCCTGATGTTTAAGGTAGTGAAAAGGGAAGAAGGAGAGCTAAGTGACTTGTATCCAAGCCCTCTTAGGACGACCAATATTGGGTATTTTACTCCCTTAGCTCTCACAAAAAGGCTTGGGGGTGGAATTTGTGGGAAACGGGTGAGAAACATACCTCACTAGTTTTTGGAATAGAAAACTAATATAAGTGAACAAAAAGATGTCCACTCCCTTATGACCTTGGAAAAATGATCTAAAGTAGAACCGGGGTTAATACAAGGTCTAAAACACTTATTTAGTGAATGGATTATGCTAAAATACTAGAATTAATAGTCAGCATGTCTGAGGAAATCTATAGCCATGCCATTTAATATGGATGGAAGTTACAAAAAATAAGTTTTTTGTGCCTTGTAATACATGAAAAAACACCCATAATTTCCCAAAATGTGGTTTGGGTAAGGAAAATGATGGTTTATTATAAAATATGTGGACTGAAAAATCAATTCCATCCCTTCAATACATTGCTACAACTATGGAAAATGATATAACTTGATGAAAAATAAATTTTTACCAGTATGTTGAATCGACTGAAGAAAGGTTTGAGACTTTAACCATTCTTTATTTTAAAATTTTAATATGGTTAATCATAACCAAGGTTACCATTCTAGTGTGAAGAACCTTCTAATTAGGTGCATAACTTTTATCTCGTAAATGTTCTACCTAGTATAAAATGGCTGATATAACATACAACACTTGTTCAAAACAATGAGTACCCCGTGTAGTTCAGAAAAAGAGAGGTTATCTCCTTTTCATTGCTAATACTTTTGGGCTCTTAAAGTTGCATGGATGGAAGAATGATACTTTCAAAAAAAAGAGGCTCAAGACTCCCTCGAGAGAGTTTAATTAATCCTACCAAAGTAGTGTAGTAATATGATCCAAGCTAAACTATTCAAAGTTCATAATCGTGATATTTAACGAACGATACCAATTTGAAAATGAGCCTCACTCAATTAATTCAATGAAGAGAAAATTTCCAAGGGTCCTCTGATGAGGATTACCTAGATTTGATTCTTAGTACCCTAAAAATAGACAATGAATAAATGAAAATGCCAAGTGTTTTCGTGCAGTGGGAATACCCAAGGTTCAACAAGAATATAAAAACAAAACCCTTAGATACTGACCCTTTGGACATCACCTGCAAGTAGGTGAAATATCACCTGAGGAATCTATGGGGATTGTAGGAACCAAGTTTCCACAGTGTTGAAGGGATGGGAGACATTCATCATAACCCTTATCCTTAAAATTCATTCATTATAGCATACATCATGTGCACAAAACCATCAGATAACATATTTATATCAGTCATTCATACACTATGTGCACACAATAAACATAACAGTGAGAAAACATATAATAAAATAACAAAGATATACCATGTTTAATGAGGTTCACCCAATATGGGATACATGTTAGAAAATGAGAAGCACTTCCATGTTAAACCTAACATAAGAGAGGAAGAAATATTTAAATAAGAAAGTAAATGACAAAGCGAACACATAGTACGTCGATATTTTACCCTGGAAACCCAAACTGGGAAAACCAACATTCATTGAGTGTTCTTCTCTCTTGTTGTCTTATTCATTTAGAATAAAAGGTTACATTCCTAACATTGGTCCACACGTAAGACACAATTGATATCATACCTTCTTTCTTTACACAAGAACAACCATATAGCCAATTCGGTTTACATCTGCATGACCAACAACCTCTAAACTATTGATTAGTGATTCTATGATTCATTATTAGCCTTTATAGTGTTACAAAACACCTTATTTATAGGATTTACATTAGGAAAAACCCTAAAGAAAAGGTGCCCAAAAATGGTTACAGATCCACGAAGATCATTAGCTACAAATCCCATGAAATTTAGGATTCTATTACAGCCGACTACCAAGTTGGATTACTAGTTGACTACCAGTTGGCCTTCATTCATATTATTTTCAACTACCAAGTCAGATTACCAGTCGACATGTATCTTCTCAACACTCCCACTTGATGGGAAATTTCTAATCAAGACCATCACATACATTATAATACCAATAGAACTTGCATAGGGAACATGTGCCATGTCCTCTATTTCCTCCTATGTCCTTGGACACTTTTCAACAATTAGCCTTGCTCCCATAGGAATTGACACCTTTAAAGGTTTTCAATCGTGCATGTTGAAATGTTTCAATATTTTTATAATATACTTCATATGGTTCAACAAGATCTTTCTAGATGCTCGATCTCACTTGATCTCCATTCCCATAATGAAGTTTTATGCACCGAGATCCTTCATGTCAAACTTGGAGGATAGCTACTTCTTCACCTCCTTTATTGCATTCATATTGTTTCCAATCAATAACATGTCATTTACACACAATTCTACATATATAAAACTCCCACGTTCTTCTTTGTAATATATATAGTGATTGGATTTGCTTCTCACAAACCACAAACTAAGGATGAATGTGTTGAACTTTTGGTACCACATATTTGGTGATTTATTTAGACCATAAAGCAATGTTTTCAATTTGCACACCAAATATTTATTTCCCTTTACTACAAATCCTTCACGATGTTTCATGTAGATTTCTTCTTCCTTGTACCCATGTAGGAACATTGTCTTTACATCCATATATTCTATTTATAGATAAAATGTTGTAGCTAGATACAATAGTAGTCTAATGGAAGTTAACTTTGAAACATGGGAAAAAATCTCACCAAATTTGACTCCTTCAACTTGGGAATATACTCTCGCTTCCTGTTACACCATGTTTCCTCCCAAGACTGTAATTATGCATAAACTTCACGTGTTAACAATATGAGAGATGTAATTTTTTTTTGATTTAATATAAACATCAATTTGTTGACTGAGAGGGAATATCCTTGATAAGTAATAGCCATAATTGCTGGATTTTATGGGTTGACCCAGGTTCTAACTACAGGATTACCAACTTCCCTTCAACCATCAACCCTTCTGGATACCAAAAGGAAACAAAATGCATAGAGTGGATCTCAGGAAAGAAAATGGATACATACACATACATTACGTGATTCAATGTAGGCATGCACCACATGTATCTACAAGAAAATATGGACCCAACATGCCAGTGGTTTCCAACCAACTATAGGTTGACATCAGAGGATGTATGCCTAATTGTGAATGATTGGTAAGATGGGTGGAAAAAACCATAAGAGAAAATAGGGCACCTAGAAGATGAAGAAGAGAAGGATAGGAGATATGGAGAACCGAATGAGGAGAATAGAAATGACTGGAACAATGGCACAGGAAATACACCTAACTCATAAACAACAAAAGTACAATAGAAAGTCCCCAAGATATGAGAAAAATGAGAGAATAAGGGGAAGGAACCAACATGAGGGGTGTGCAAGAATACTAAAATGCACAGGGAAACCCCAGTTTATATGTTGACCAATGATGACATGGAATGCATCAGATACCAAGTACAGGATGCCATGGAGGAAGCCATTGAGGAAGAAACCATGAAAGAAGAAGAGAAACAACATAGGGTGTAGGAGAAGTTGGAAGAACTCCAAAAACTATTAGTAGCAACCATCATAACAAAAGAGTGTAGAACTCGGGGAGGACCATCCATACTTCTAGGGAAGGAAGTGTAAAGTGCACATATAGTCTTAACTCGGCTAGTAGCCAAGAAAAAAAAATCCAAATTGAGACATACACACTTAAATTTTCAATGATTGAATTACAAGAACAAGTGAATGCACTAGGACACCTGAACATGTATTGAGGATGTTGATACAAAGATTACAAGACTTGAAAATAGGTGTTTTGCAAGATATTAAGAGTCGAGGAGATGAAGCACACCAAGAGATGAGGAAAATAATGGACGAAATGGCTCAGCTGCAACAACAATATTACGCTACGCTCTATAAGAAGAAGGAAGTTGAAGTCTTAGTGGAATAAGTAATTAAATACTAAAACAAGGCCGAGGAAAGGGTAAAGACAACCCTAAAGGAAAATGACAAATCTAAAATTATAGCACAGAAAAGACAAGAGGTTTTCCACAAATTATACAAGGAAATTCTGGAAGTCCTGATAATAGTAGAAGCTATTATGGAGGAATAAGTATTGAAGATCAGAAAATTCATCAAAGGATTCAAATCACAAATATAAGAGCTATAATTGTGAATTATTCCAGGCATGCCACCAAAAGTAAGAGCAGGTAGGGAGAGAATGACGATGGAAAAATTCACCAACATAAAGAAGGTGGAAGAAGAGTGCACCAATTTCTATGAGGAGAGTGTGTCTATATGGATAGAATTAGTGGAAGATCCAAATATGAAGGTTTTCAATGCCAATTTAAGAGAAGTGCATGAAAATACTCAATAAGATTCAGAGAAAATAACTACACTTCCACCAACTGAATGTATGAAAACCATTTTGGCTCATAGTTATTCATACATAGAAGTGGAGAAGATGCAGGATCGGGAGACGGTCCTTCAACAACATTTAGGACCACTGCATGAAGAAGCAGTGAGGGTGATAGGTGAATTGGCCACTGCACAGGAAAAGGTAAAAAAATCAGCTCGGGAAGCAAAAGAAAAAATTACATCCTTGACTGCACAAGTGATCAAAGAGATCATAGAAAAAGAGGAAGCCATGCTCAAAGAAGTGGAGGTAGTTAAGGAAGCCTCCCAAAATTTCATTACATCATGGAAGAGTAGGAAACATGCCTAAGTGGCTTGGGACAAGCGATAGGTGAGTATTGGCGGCATGTTGGACAGACAATTTTGGATAGATTTTTGATAAAAATCCTAAGTGTAAAAGAAGTGTATAGAAGAAGAAGGAAGACTAGGGAGTGCACAGTTGATGCGAATCTAGGAGGACAATGTGTATTTGATGTGCATATAAGATGAAAATGCACAGAAAGAGGAATAAAACATAGGAATAAAGTAGATAGAATATTAAAGAAGAGAACACATATGGATATAAAGAGGAGAAAAAGGAAGGATGAAAGCCTAACATTCTAAATATACAAGGACACACAAAATAAATAAGAACAACAGTTAGAGTGTAAAAGTAGCATGCAGACAAAAAAGCAGGGGAAAGAAGCTCGAATAGCCAGTTAACTGGAGTAGTCATGCTTTGTAATAGGGTTTTGGTATGAAAAAAGTAGTGTTTTAAGCCCTAGACCTTATGTATAAATATGTAATGGGTTGGGAGAATAGGAATTCTTGGTGGTTCCTTTTGTTCCTCCTTTTTGAGTTCTTTTTTAGTTATGGTTCAGTTCCATTAAAAATAGGAATATATGAGAGGATGTAGAGAGAGAGAGGCTTGCACTTCAGATCATTTAGGCTAGGAGAGAACATAAAGATAATGATGATGTAACTTTATAGGCTCAATGCATAAGCCTAAAGCAATTACCAAACACATAATAAAGAAGTTATTCATTGTGGATGTAACCTAGAGTTGGGTGAACCACATTAAATGTTGTGTTGAATGTATTTTGTGTGATTACTTATGGAATTTGTAAGGATGCATATTAGAGTAGAGTTTTCTTATGTGTATTCATGGTGAAATGGTTATGATTATTATAGTAATGAATTTTTGTTGTAATCTAGAATATAATGGTAATGTGACTCTGATATCCACTAAGTAACTAAAGAAGAGCACTTGCAAAATGAAGCACACAAAACAAATAATTAAGAATGAATGGAATAATAACCTCACATTCCCTCGCCACTATAGAAACATTGTTCCAATAGTCCCAATAGATACCTCAGGTGAGAGTTCATTTATGCATGCAAATGATGCCAAAAGGGTCGATGTTTGAATGGATATTTGGTTAAACAATAACTTGAACTGAGTGATGTACTGCAGTGCATGATTATCAAAGTACAAAATGAATTCTCTTGGCATTAGATAATGCCTCCATTTCTTTAAATATTGTACCATTGCATATAATTCTTTATCATAGGAAGAATACTTTTGATTTTCCTTGTTTAAATTCTCACTGAAATATGACACTAATTTCTCATCTTGACTTAATACAACCCCTATTGCAATGTCACTTCCATCACACTTATCTTGAAACAATTTATTAAAATATGGTAGTGCCAAAATGGGTTTTTTAGTTATTTTCTTCTTTAGTAACTGAAATCCTCTTTCAACTTTTGTTTTCCAACGGAAACGATGATTATCCTTCCTATTTGTTTCAACTATTGGCGCAAAAATCCCACTAAAATTCCTAAAGAATTTTATGTAGAAACTATCCATCCCATGAAAATTCCTTGTTTCAAATATATTTTTTGGAGAAGGCCAGTCGATGATTGCTTTGAATTTTCAGGATCCATCTTTGACCCATCTCTTAATATGGAAAAACTCAAATAAAGATTTATGTTTTCATAAATGAATTTTTTTGCAATTTTATCCCCGATTTCTCTTTTTGAAGTTTCTCTAAAATAGTCCTCACATGCTTAATGTGTTCTTCTCTTGAATGACTATAAATCAAGATGTCATCTAGATAAACAATCACAAAATTCCCAATAAACTCCTTCAAGACCTCATTCATAACTCTCATAAATGTTCTTGGTGCATTTTGTAAGTTTTAAACCTATAAAGTAAAGAAATGCATATAGATTCTGAAGCAAAACAGAAATTAATCAATGGCTCATACACATAGTACACAACGATTTACATTGGTAAACCTTAATCGAGAGAAAACCAACCTTCCTTGGTGTCACACCTTTCAACTCTTTTATTGTATTAATTTCACCATTCACCATACAACATATAAATTTTTTTAGGTATTCAGTAGCTACCAAAATCCTAATCCCTTAATCTAGGATTAATTTAGAAAACTACTAAAAATAACAAAATTTGCTAAAATAGAAAAAATACGCCAAAAAAAAAAATTTGGGGCGTTGCCTCGGAGCCGAATGTTTGCGTAACTAGGGGGGGCATACCTACCACCCCCCCGAGACCCCCCTAGGAAGTGCTCAGTGCACATGAAAAACAGAGCGAAGGAAGTTGGGATCATCAGACACAATTGTCGAATCTAACCCGCCCACAAACACCCATGGAAATAATATAACACATACCCAACATTCTCCCACTTGTTTTTTTCTTTGCATACAAGGGTTCACATGATTATATAGTTAAAATCCAGGGCAGCAATGCCCATTGTTACTCTACACCAGGAGAACTTTTCTATGCTCATGGACTTTGTCAATGAATCTACAACATTCTTCAAAGTGTCAACCTTTTCCAACAACACCATCTTTTCTTCAACCATGTCTCTCACAAAGTGATACTGAACATAAATATGATTTGTATTTGAATGCTAAGGAGGGTTATTTTCCAGGAAGATTGCACTCTGATTGTCACAATCTAATCTCACTTCTTTTTGTACCAACCCAATACCTGAACACAATCTTTGTAACCATATTACTTCATTTCTTGCATGAGTAGCTACCATGTATTCAAATTCTATAGTTGAGAGTGCCACTACAACTTGTATTTTTCTCATCCAACTAATTTCTCCTCCAAATAGGTTAAACACATACCCACTTGTAGATCTTCTATGATCTAGATATCTAGCCCAGTTTGCATCAACAAAACCATGTATGTCCACCACTCTGTCCAATTATGGTCTTCCTTGGTAGCACAATCCATAGTTGGTAGTGCCACGCAAATACCTAAAGACCCTCTTTATTGTTGTCCAATGCTCCTTCCCTAGTTTTGACATATACCTGCTCAAAACTCCCACTGCATGTGCAATGCTTGGTCTAGTACAGACCATTGCATACATCAAACTACCAACTGCACTAGCATACAGAACATGGGACATGTCCTCTTCTTCTTCTTGTGTCTTTGGACACTGATCTGCAGATAACTTTACACCTATAGGAATAGGAACCTTGACTGGTTTACTTCCATGCATATTAAACCTCTACAATATCGTCTCAACATATTTTCTCTAATTCAACCAGAGTTTCTTGTTTGCAGTATCTCTTTTAATCTCCATTCCCAGAATGAAGTTAGCAGCACTGAGATCCTTCATGTCAAATTTGGAGGATATCTGTGATTTCACCTCCTTGATAACATCCATGTTATTTCCTACCAACAACATGTCATCAACATACGACACTACATAAATGAAGTGATTACCAACCTGCTTGGAATATACATAGTGATCAGCCCTGCTTCTCACAAATCCCTATCCAAGGATGTATGCGTCAAAATTTTGGTACCACATCCTAGGTGATTGATTCATACCATATAGTGACTTCTTTAGCTTACAGACCAACTCTTTATTTCCCTTCAGTAGAAAGCCTTTTGGCTACTTCATGTAGATTTATTCTTCCAGATCCCCATGTAGGAATGTTGTCTTCAGATCCATCTGTTCCACTTCAAGATCAAAAGTAGTAGCAATAGATAAAATAAATCTAATAGAAGCTAACTTAGAAATAGGAGAAAAAATCTCACCAAAGTCAATTCCCTATACCTGAGAGTAACCCTTTTATACTAACTGAGCTTTGTATTTCTCCACTTTTCCTTCTGCATTAAACTTCTTCTTAAACAACCATTTTCTACCAATATATTTTCTTCCAACTGGAAACTCAACTATATCCCATGACTCATTCTTATCCAAGGCATCCATTTCTTCAACCATGGCCTTCTTCCAGAGTTCACTATCCTCTGAATTCACTGCTTCCCTGACAGTTCT
>WSFP011526438.1:0-12319 GCA_009831015.1 Picea engelmannii | reverse complement strand
ATATCTTGGATGGGTAATAAAGACGAAGGACTAGGTAAATAGTAAATACCTATCAAGTCGTTTGGAAACCCTAGTAATTATTGACCGCCAAAGCCTCACGCGGCACCATCCGAGTTTTTCCTGCTCTGAACAGGCGGCTCCACTAGGCTAATAACTGTAACAAATTCTAGTTTCTTCTGCTCTGAACAGGCGGCTCCACCACTAGCATCTCTGACTCTTGCCCTTTTTTTCGTTCCGTCGAGGGGAAATAAGCACGAAAATTCAATATATGTAAACCAGGCCTTGGGGAATTAGATATTTTCGKGATGGTCACTAGAKAGTGAACTCTGTAGTTCTCACGAATGAACCAGACAAGTAACAAAGCTATGATTTTAAACTTGGCCACTGGGCAAATCCCATACAATTTATACCAGGTGCGAGGGCCAAAATGTAGCTACCCAGTGCCCATACCACAAAATCTGGGCGAATTAAACCATAAACCCCGATTTTACCAAATGGGTGGGCGAAGAAGTTATCAAAAATTCCCATACTTCTAGAAATTTGGCTAATGGAAGCTTGTCCCTCCAAATTGTAGGGGCGAAATATAATTTTGTTTCCTCAATCTCTCCTAAAAACATGGGCTAACCCTGTACATGATTTTTCCCCTAAAATAAATTACGGGCTAATGATATAAGTTTTAAAAAATCATTTTAATACAAAAAATTCGCCCAATAAAAAATTGGAAGCCCCTAAATTTCGCCCATGGGCGAAATTTCGCCCCTAAAATCATCTATGCCATTGAGTAGTCTCCACTATTTAAAGAAGTAAATATTTGAACAATTGTTTAGATCTACCTTTGCATATGAAATGAATTTACGAATGGGGAGATACATAATCCAAATAATGTGTATCTATAAAATATGGCTAATGTTATAGCACTAGGTATCGCAAAATCACCATGGACTTGGATATCATGAAAGTGCAACTCACTAGTGTGCATGAATGAGGTATTTTTTTCACTTACAATATATTTTGCATATCACAGATTGATATCAATGAAAGTATTTCTTATGTGAATTAATTTATAAAAAGATTAATTAAGAGACAAATATAAATTATGTGACAAATGTACCTGAAAAGGTATAATTTGTCTCTCAAGTCACATTAGGTCTACACTTTCCCCATACTACATTTCCTTAAAAACCCTATATCCATTTAAACCCTGCTATCCTTATAAATCCAAATCATAAGGGTATTAAATGTAACAATATTAGGACTACACCCATAATTCCTCATTACTTTTAATAACTTAAAACCCTCATTAGTAATCCCATCCCTACAAAGGGGATTCATCATAAAATTAAATGTATAGAAATCAAGGAATACATTTCTAACACTACCAGACCACCCATATAAGAACGAACACTAATTGAGATAGACAAGGTTCACTGATGTAGACTAATTGGTGGTATTGGTTAGATGAGAAATACACTATAAGACATATGGGATAAGCCCAATTTCTTTGGTTCAATCACTTACTAATTCCCCTCCATACCCAAGCACAATATATTGTAGAGAAAGGTGGCCAATTATTAGTTAGAAAGATCATGGAAAGAGAAATGAATAGATACATACCTCACCAAGCATATGAAAAGGCACGAAAAATCCAAATGAATAGATACATACCTCACAAAGCATAGATACATACTTTATTTAATGATCAAAGTTCCATGGACAATGAGTATACTACTATAGATCCATATTTACCTCGATCTATTAAGCATTTAGAGGAATAAAAACACATAATGACTTACAGTAACACTAAAGAGAAATGTAATGTACCATCATGAATCACTTGATCAACTAACTCTCACATCAAATGTTAATGGAATCGACACCTTTACACTAACTCTCACATCATGAATCACTTGATCAACTAACTCTCGCTCACGGAACTTCTTGTCATTTTTAATAGATAATTTTTTGTTTTACTTGGAGAGGATACGAATGTCTATACAGTTTAATGAGGCTATTTCTTTGAAAGCCCATTCAGTTAAAGATGTTTATTTCATCAAAATTACATTTGTCATTCCAGCCGAACCAGGAACCACCAATGAAAGAGTAGTTCGGATGGGAATGGAAAATTGTTTTTTGGATTTGTTGATAACATTTTATTTTTTTTAAGTAGGAAAAAATTTACAATATTTATGATTATGATTATTGAGAATGAAAAATCGTTTTTTAATTCGTTGATACCATATTTTTATATAAAGTAATTTTTTTTTTACAATACTTATGATTTATAATTATTAGTTTCTTTGTTGATACAATCTCAAAATAAAATATTTATGTACAATGATTTATAATTATTAGTTTCTTTGTTGATACAATCTCAAAATAAAATATTTATGTACAATGACATTAGACAAAACCTATCAAGCTGAAATAACCCACGAAAGAGCAAAGATGCTATATCATAGAATTTGAATATTTAAATTAAAATTAAAAATTAATAAAACATAATTCCATGTTTTTTTCCTTAGCTACCATCAGTTCAGTGCCTCTATATTATGAAAATGGTGTTTTACAAAATTTAGGTTGGAAAAATTCTTATTAGGGTGTTAACAGCATAACATTGATTTTCTGGAAAGAACTTCTTGAAACATAATTTAAGTTGTTGCTTATATGGGGATTTCTTTGGTTTAGGAGTTAGGTTTTGAAGGTAGTGTTCACACAAATTTATTTTAGACTTTTTTAGTTTTAAGAAAAACAAATTTATATTGATAGTTACTTGAGATTTACTTTGTTTATTTTTAAGAAAAATAAATTTATATTAATTATAAAAAATATTGATTTTTTTAAAAAATATCAAATTTATATTAAAAATTGATTACTTAGATTTATTGATATTTTACATTACCAAAGATATATTGAGAATTCATATATTATGTTTACATTACATGCACATTCCTAATTACACATTTGTGATTTTCTAAGAGGCCTAGGCCCCTCCTCACTAAGACATTTACATAGATTTACATAATTTCTATACATGGTCATCATTTATATAGTAATATGAAATGTTCCTAGTTATCCATTAATGTTTTCCATAGTTACATGAATGTCTTCTTATCACTAAACATAAATGCATGCATGCATGTATATATTAGTTAAAGTCAATGATAAATACATTATCATTTCAAAACACCTGGTACCATGATGTCAATTAACCAATCATTATTGTGCCATTTTCCCCACATATACAACACTTGTGTCACATAGAGAAACACTTGAACTAAATGCACTATATAAACCACACTCAAACCACTTTCTTCACATAGACCACACTTGTGCAACATCTATTCTTTTGCATCCATGGGGAGTATTCAACCTCATTCATGCAAGACTAGGCTAGTGTAAGTAAGAAGGTGATGAGTATTCTTACTAGTGCTTGACCTAAGTAACAATTCCTCAATCTTCACATATGGTATCATTGAGCCTAGGGAAATAAATCCAAAAAGGCTTTATTATGCAAAATTGAGTGGTCAAAAAGTGAAAGCATACCATATGACCCATCTTCAACAAAGTTCATCATGAAGTTAAAATAATGTGTTATGTTCACATATATCCGTTCATAATTTGCAATGGGTTGTCATTCTAATATAAATTAGGCATTTCAATGAGTCATAATACATGGAATGATGGTCCCAACAAGGCCAACCCAACTCCTCAACTCCAAAAAAAAATGAAAATCTATCATAGTCATTAATGTTGCCCCACATGGTGACCCGTGCACACATAAGTGGATCAAAGCCCACCCTCATGTCCTTCAACTTTTAAGTCCCCGAGGTGTAGGACAGTCGGTGACAGAGTGTGTTATTAAGCCACTCTGTGATGTTAAAGTCACCGGTTCAAAACCTGTGGGGACAAAAAATCCAACCATGTTAAGGGTTGGTGTGGCTCAGGCCAGGTGCGATCCCCGGGTGATTTTGACGGCTTAGATGCCCCTGAGTCGCGGTTTCTCAAGCCACAGGTTAATCGCGTAGCCAACAGGTCCCGCACAAATTAACAAACAAAAAAAATGTTGCCCCACATGGTACTTGAAAATATTCACATAACAACAACTCTCTCAAAATGATCAATTTTCCCTCACAATGATCAATGGTTTATCATTTTCCTATGGTACCTGAAAAGGATCACACAATAAAACAAATCTCTCACAACCATTTATTTTTCCTTTCCTAGTGCTTGAGAGAAATCACTGGGTAACCACAAAAAATTTCAAAATATTGAGGGTATTACAACTCCACCCTTCCATTATTTTATAGAGTATGTCATTTCTCAATTTTCCACTTTTTGAGAAAATTCTATATGTTCCAAAGGAGAATTATACCTCCCTCCCTCCATTGTTTCACATAGCATACCTACATATATAGTCTAGAAACTCAACGTACATACTTTTTTACAGAGTCGTTTCATTTGGTTCAGAACATACATATACATCCCTTCTGACAGAGTGATTAAGATCCGCACCCGAGCTGGCCTGGATAAGGCAATGTAAAATGATTATTTCATAGAGCATGGGATTTCTTAATTTTCTCCTTTCTAAAAAAATCCTATATGTTCTAAATGGGAGTTATACCTCCCTCCCTTCATTGTTTTACATATAATACCTACATGTAAAATAAAAAAGGCAATGACAAGATAATTTGTATGTCACAAATTATTGTACTAGGAGTAGCTAGGTGCATCTATAGTCGAATATGATATAGTTGTTTATCATGTGGGTAACACTTATATCATCATATTTTCTTAAAAAAATATAATACTTATAACAAATAATAATAATAATACTATATGTTAGCCAAATATAGATACAAATGGAAATACAAATATTTCTATATATGACAGAGAGAAATTTGATATCTACACCTAACTACTATATAGAGAGAAAAAGAGAGAGATATTTACACAAAAAGGAATTCTATAGATATGATATTTACATATAAATATGGTAACAATGCAAAAATAATTTTATTTTTTATTTTTTAACCAAAACTAGGAAATATTATATTGAAAAAATATGTAGCGTAGCTAAACAACAATAATAAATTATTGTAGTCCTGTAATTTCATACATGAGACTAGCTTGTAGAGAAATCCTCCTCCCGACAAAGAGATGAAAGGAAGTGATCCAACAATTTTTCCTACAACAACTAAATTTAATGTTTCCTTAGTACAAGAGTAATTTTAACATATTGCTTGCATAAAATAATGCAAAAATTAAACATGACTATCACTTTTGATGATATCTCCCCCATTAAACAAGGTAGAGTCTAATTTTTGTTGATAATCTAGGAAAATATTTAATTCCACCGCTTTCTCTCTTCTTTCTCGAGTTGATTTCCTTCTCTTTATTACCAGAAGAGAGGGACGTAAGTATTTCTTTAGTATTTCTACAAAGGAAGGGGAACTATGAGCTTCAAATTCATGCTTCTCATCCACCTTTGCATCTTCCTCTTTGTCCATCAATTTCTCCTCTTCCTCATTTTCTTCCTCTGACTCCTCTTCTGCTTCCAATTCCTTTTCTAGGGGAGTTGTTATTCAAACCAAAGATGTCTCCCTTTTGTGTTTTTTGGTACTGTGTTCTTTGATTCCACTTGGATCTTAGGAGATGATCGAAATTTGTAATCTAAATGAGTCTTTGGAGGATCTATCTCGTCCTTGTCCTATTTTTCTTCATCTGGATATTCTATAACTTCGAATTTGTTGTTGGAGGGGTTTGACTAGTGAGACTAAGGTATTTTTGTATTCCATGACTCCTTGGGTTGTTGCTTCTTGCACCTTCTGGATATTGAAATATGCATGTTCGTTATTTTTTTGAGAAGTTAGAGGATGCTTCAAAAGGTGTTGTGTTTTTTGGATTCTTGCTCAACTTTTTCCAAAGTGTTCATACTCATGGCAGGAGCTGCATTTGAAAGGGATATGCTCGTAATCGATGGCTTGCAGATGAATTCAACCCTCAATAGTTAGTTGTGTTGCCTATGAAAGTCCCTTCTCTAGATCCATTTCCATGCAAATTCTAGCACAAGAATAAATATTTCATTTTGTCTTAGCTTGGTCAATATAACATCCCAACTTGTCTTCAATGAATTTAAGAGAGGATTCATCCAAGAATATTATGGGGAGGTGTGATCCCCTAACCCCAAACAAGGACAGTTGAGATTTTCATGTCTAGATCAAAATCAAGGGTTCAATGGGAGAGAAACATACCATTGGATCCCATGAAATAGGAAATAGGGACCCAATCTAAAAATCAGATCTCTCTCCTCCTTGCTACTAAATAAAAAAATAAATAAACCTTTGTGCTAGTAAGGAAAATCCCCCTATTACTATATTTGGTCGAGGTACAGGCATATCACTGACTTCCCTTAAAAGACAACTCTATTCATAAGCTACCCCAAAACTATCTAAACTTAAATGACAAGAAAGAGGAAAGTAGGTGTACCTTAGGTCCTTTTGGTCGGTGTAGACCTCTTTCACCTTTGCAGCTTTCTTGATTGTTGGTCTCCTCTCAAACATGACTTGCAAAAACTTAGGAAAACAATGCTACACGATATTCGATCTCTACTTATCACTGTTAATGTTCAGATATAGATATAAGTGCATAAATCAAATGAAAGCAAATAAACACAATGTTTGGGACAGGAAGGAACTCTTTTATTCAATATGAAGATAAAAAATATTACAATCTTCTTTGGCTAATGCTCTGCAAACTAGGTTTGGGCTCCTCTATTGTTTCTCCAAGTGCATCATTCCCATGCTTGCCTCTTACAACCAATTGATCTCTTGGGAAAAGGGAAAGGGTTGTATAAGGAGAAAGGGCTGGAGGGGAATGTTGAGGCCAAATCTCAAAAAGGGCTGCAAAACTTGGGCTAGGAAGGGGAAGGGATTTTAGAAGAGTTTACTTATTCTCTTGCTTGTTGTTGTAAATGGGACCCCAATACCTCTTTTTATATGAGCAAAATATGGTCATTCGGTTTGGGGACGAGATACAATGGGTGAAATTGTTGGGAAACCTTTGATAGCCCGTAAACTCCGTCGAATTCCTTGCAATTATATATTTTTTGCAACTTTTGGAGGTAAACACAGGTTGTCTAGCATGCATCTCGTGTATGTACGTGGGCTAACTAGTATGCATCTCGCGTGTGTACGTGGGATATAGTTCAGTAGGGCACGTACATGTCCCAAAAAATAGTTTTTTAAAGAAGGAGCCTCAACAATAATTTGGAAAATTGTGTAAATGGAAAGGCCAATGCCATGTATGCATAGGTAGGGAATTTTTGGACTATAACACTTTGCCACACTAAAAACTAGAGATATTACCTGGAACATCCCAATGTTCTATGATCCATGCCTGGACTACTCAAGGACTAGGCCAAAGGCCTATGAACTTTTCAATTAATTTTTTCTCGTGTAGAAGAATGGATTTGCTTTTTTGTTTTGGAGACACAATTTCCATCTTTGGTATGTGATCCAGATTTAGGAGCGGAACGAACTGATTACAGACTGAATACAATAAACACAGAGGTATGAAGAATAACACATATATCCAATGAACAATATCTTATATTAAATAAATGAAATAGGCTGAAACTATAAAACTACAGAACTGAAACACTTTCTCGAATGGTGGTAGTTATCTCTGAGAAGAGATGTGGTTGCAACGCACATCTATCTAAGAAGAATGATCACAATGAAGCTCCATATTCCTTTTTTATGTTACTCATGAATTTGAAAACTCTAGACATCAAAAAACCTAACCCTAGAAGGTGAAATGTCAAAAGTCATGTGGGCCCCTATGGGTAAGTTGGTACCTCAACTTCTCGGGGTTGTAACTTCTCCATACGGCCTCTGTTTTAGGTACGTGATATCCCATTGGAAAGGTATTTCAGATAAATACACATTATTTCATTAGACTAGGACTTCATCTACATTTTGATTGTGGCAAGCCAAAAAAACAATGTGCAGGGCCCCCAAATGACCCTAGAAGTACAACAAGATGTGTTGACATGAAAACATACAAAATAAGCTAGTTGGATTAGGCGAGAGGCCACCAGTATCCAACTGAAGGATGTGTAGGGATTTAGACAACCCCAAAAGTGTAGAACCCACAATTACAAATAAGTACAGAAGAATGTGTTGAACAAAAATAGACAAGAGGAGCCAGTTGGAATAGGTGGGTGGCCACCAATATCCACCTAGATCAATCCTCCTCCCTTAGGAAGAAATGGTCTCCATTGCGTTGATTTCCCCCATCAGGTGAGAAAATTTTTGCTGGATTTGGCCCTGGGTGAGCCACTTGCCTTGGTGTAGGAGTTTCCCTACCCTGACAACCAGGAAAAGATGGATCCTCTGTTGGTGAGTGCCATTGACATGTGTGTCCACTATCTGATCAGTGGATGCTTTTTCCATGTAGTCAGGGTTCAGCTCTGTTGGTGTCAGTTGTTTTGAGATCTCCAAGGTGTCCAATAATGGTGGAAAATATGGCTGAAGGAGGTCCACATTGAACACCAGGTGCAAGCTAAGGAAGGGTGGAGTGTTGAGCTCAAAATCATTGCTACCCACAACCTTGGTGATAGTGTAAGGCCCATAGTGAAGTGGGCAAAGCTTCCGATAGGGCCTATGAGATTCTCCTTCTGCAAATGTAACCAGACTTTGTCACCAACCTAAAACTGGTGCGGTACCCTATGTTGATCATGGTGTTGCGTGTACTTAGCATTGGATTTTTGCAAAATCTCATGGACCTGTTGGCAGATGTGATGAATCCGCTCAATGAATCTAGTGGCTTGTCGATCTCAAACTGAACGTGGGAATATTTTTTCTGTGTGGTGGAAAGAGGTAGTGCAACATCCATGGGACCCAAGGGTTGGAATCCCAACCCCACCTGAAATGGGCTATGGCCGATGGAACTATGGAGAGCCATGTTGTAATTGTGTTGAACATAGGGGAGACTCCCATCCCATGTACATGGATGCTTAGAGTTTTATATGCGTAAGATGTGCACAATCATCCGATTGACAACCTCTGTGTGGTCATCTGTTTGGGGGTGGAAAGAAGTGGATTTACTGAGCTTGTTGTCCAACAGTGACCAGAAAATCGACCAAAATGTGTTGAGGAACCTGTTGTCCCAGTCGGAGATGATGGTTTGTGATATCCAAAAATGGACCCACATTCGTTCGAAGAAGATCTTGGCATTATCTGCCACTGTGATAGTCTTCTTGTAGGATCTGAGGATGGCCATCTTTGAAAACTGATTGACCACAAATACGCAGTCATTTCCTTGCTTGGTGGATGAAAGGCCAAAGATGTAATCCATTGAGACAGATTCCCAAGGCTTCTCGTGAATAGGAAGAGGGGTGTATAAGCCTTGCTTCTTGATGGTTGGCTTAGAAATGCCACAGACAATGCAAGATTTGATATACTTGCCGACATCCTGTCGAAGTTTTGGCCAATAAAAATGTTTATGAAGAACGACCATAGTTTTCTCCATGCCAAAATGTCCTTCCATCCCACTGTAGTGGGCTTCCCAGATCAACTTTGCACGCTCTCTTGTAGGAACACAGAGATGGCCCAAATGGCATGATAGACCATCCTAAATGTAAAAATCAGTGACAATTGCACATGTACCCAAGGGCTGATAGGTGGTGGTGAAGTCCGAATCTTGCTGATAAAGTTGGGGCCACGCAGATGCCTCATGTCCACAGGAATGGAGCACAGTGGTGAGTGCAGTCACAGGAGGTCGAATGAGGTAGTCAACGACACGATTTGAGATCCCTATCTTATACTTGATGTTGAGATGGAATTGTTGCAAGTAGGTGGACCAATTATGATGGTGGTTTTTTTGCAATTTCCCCTGTGTCTGTATGAACTGCAGAGGCTTGTGATTAGTGTGGATGATCGTCTCCTTTCCCAGATTGTAATATTTCCATTGAAAATAGGCTTATACAATGGAATACATTTCCTTGTCATAGGTGGGGTATTTACGAACAGTATCTGAGAGTGTCTCACTATGGTATGCCACCAGATGGTCATGTTGAGTGAGAATTATGCCTACAACATAGTCAGATGCATCGGTCTCAATATCGAATGGTTGTTGCAGATCGAACAAGGAGAGTACTAGAGATGAGCACAAGCGATGCTTCAGATCATCAAATGCTCATTGTTGTTCCTTCCCCCACAATTGTTTTTTCCTTCCACTTCCCTTGGTCACCTGGCTAAGGGCCCATGCAATGTGGGAGAATCCCAACACGAACTGTCGATAGAAGTAGGCCAGTCCCAAGAAGCTTCGGAGCTCAGTTAGTGTGGTCGGGGTTGGCCAGTCATGGATGACTTGGATTTTAGCTGGATCAACATGTGCCCCATGCTCATAAAAAATGTAGCCCAAGTATTGGACCATGTTCATGCCAAAAGAGCATTTTTCCAAGTTGGCATATAGCTTGTGTTGTTGCAAGGTGCTCAAAACCTGCTGAATCTACCGCATGTGCTCCTCCCAAGTTCTCTAAAGATGAGGATGTCATCCAAATATACCAACACAAAGGAGTTGGTGAAGGGTCGCAATAAATCATCCATCAACCTCATGAAAGTGGATGGTACATTTGTTAAGCCAAATGGCATGACCAACCATTCGAAGAGACCTTCTTTAGATTTGAAGGTTGTCTTCCATACATCAGTTGGTTCGATGGGAACCTGGTGGTAGCCATAATTTAGGTCAATCTTGTTGAAGAACTTGTCCCCCTTGAGTTGGTTAAGAATGTCATCAATCCTGGGAATTGGGTATCGGTTCCTGATTGTGATTTTGTTTAAGGCTCTATAATCAATGCAGAGTCGCCAATTCTCGTCATTCTTCTTCACCATTACAATAGGGATTCCGCAAGGGGAGGAGTTGGGTATGATGTGCCCCTTTTGAAGAAGCTCTTGGATCTGAGTCTAATTTCGTCATTCTCCATCAACAAGCGACGATAGACTGGTCCATTAGGTAGAATCGCATCGGGGGTCAGATCAATTGGATGCTTGAATTGGCAGTGCGTCGGTACCTCGGTGGGTGAGGAGAAGATGTCTCTGTATTCTTCCGCGATCCTGTCCACTTGATTTTTCTTGAAAGAGAGGCTCTGTGTAGAGGCCACATATGTGGCAATGAACTTCTTCTTATTGTGAGCATAGATCACAAAGAAGACGAACTTCCTGGTCTATGAAATGACCTTACTGCATTGCTTAGTAGAGATTAAAGAAATAGCGGTAGGTGGTGCTACCTCAAGTATCCTGTACAATTGTCTACCCAAAGTAATAATAACACTCTGGGTTATAGACTCATACACAACATGGCGCTTCCACAAATATGGTTGTCCTAAAATAGCATCACAAACTTCAAGGGGGGAAATATCACACAATACCTCATCTTTGAAAGGCTTGATGCCATAGGGTAGACGACATTGTTGGATGACATGGAGATCTCTTCCTTGGTGAAGCTAGCCGATGGTGTAGGGTTGCGGGTACAGTGTCGTTGGCAAGTCCAACTGCTTGATGACCTCTGCTAAAATCGGGTTTTTCTGACTACCAATATCGACAATTAAATGAATCGGAGCCCCCTTTACCCACATCTGTGAGTGAAAGAGGTGTTCCCCTTCCCCTAGTTCTTCTGGTTCTCTTGGTCTTATTTTGGTGGTAGCGATAGTGGAACTGGGTTCAACATCAATAATCCTCTTCCCTCCTTCGGGATTTGATTCAGAATCAGAATCGTTCTCCGACTTGGAAGCCTTCATCTCGACCATGAGTGACTACTTGGAGTGACATTCTTCAGTGTTGTGCCAAGGGATTTTTTGGTACTCACACCATTTTCCCATGTCCTCCTTCATCTTCTCATTTCCCTTCTTATGTTGCGGCTTGGACTGATTGTCCTGAGAGTGGCCATCCCATATCAGTCCCTTGCTATGTGGGTTGGGCCCGCCTTCTCCCTACTTCAGCTGTGAGGAGTTTGCAGATCCAAAATCTCACCTCTCCTACTTAAATTTTTGCTCGATCTTGACAACGTATCTATAAATCGTGCCCAATGAGGCAATGTCCAGAAACTTCATTTATGTTTGACTGTATATGTGCAAATAACCACGATATTTGAGCACCAAATGACACTTAGAGTCTTTGATACTCAATTTGGTGCACATGGTATGGAAAATATTGGTGAAATATGGTACTGTCTGGTCCCTTTCTTGACGCAGGGTGGTCCATCTGGTATATTGGTCCTCATAGCTTCCAAAAAGGTAGTATTATTCTTTAATGGAGTC
>WSFP011526437.1:0-12252 GCA_009831015.1 Picea engelmannii | reverse complement strand
ATCACCTATGATTAGTATCTCACTTGTTTAAGATTTTGAACTTTGGGCAACTTCATGAGACACAAGCTTCTTACTTTTACTTCTTGTTAATGGACCTTTGTATGATTCTGGTTTTTCTTAAATTTAGAACTGTCTTCTCTTTCTCAATGTTATTGCTCTTTCTTCCTCTTGGGAAAAGACTTCCCAATTTCTTTTGAGTTCAGCAAGGCTCCTTGTTGTTGTAATTGCTAGGTCATACAACTGGTGCAAGATACTTATTTGGTATTAATCCAATTTGTTTTTGGGTTTGGTTGGGTTCAGGTAGTCATTAAATTTTCTAACCTGTGAAACCAACCTTTTGTTTTTTCCCCAGTACGGTCACCAAAAATTTTGATCTGAAAGATTGTCTTACAGTGTTTAAGTCAGCCTCACAAGGATATGTCCCCCTTCTTTTTTAAAGAGTTGGTAATCCTCTATTTCAAATAACATACAAGAACAAATAAAATTTCTAAGAGAGGACCAGGCTTATTCTTGAAATAAATATTCACATACAAAGATTACCTGAGAAGGAACCAAGTATCTTATAAGAAGAAAATATTTACACTAGGTTACAAGATTATAAACTAAAAGAGTATGTGGTAAAATATGATGACATTTCCATCACAACATTCATCAAAATAGAACACATTATTTAGCAAAAGGGAAAGGAAAGTATGGACCGCATATAACAGAGAACTCTAAATGATCATTTCATTAAACCCAATAAAGATTATGATAGAAACACATCTGAAATCTCATGCTTAAATTCAAAGTCTTAAGAAATCAATAATGTTATGTCCCAAACTAGTTCTCTGGGAACCTCAAAGAATAGTAGATGTCTTTAAATAAATAAAGAGTATTGTCTTGGGTTACAAACAAAATAGATTGTGTTTGTCCTTCGAAGAGGATTAGGATGGGGCTCCCGCATACCATAAAATGAAAGAGAGATCTGGAAGACAAAATGGAGACAATCAAGGGTCGACCTTAGGTTTCACAAGTTAGTGGGAATAGAAAAGGAGAAATGACAAATGACTGAAGAAAAAAGATGGCAAGGGAAAGAACAAGGTTGTTATTTGACTTATTGTGATGGAAATATTCTGACCCTTTACTTGTTTGTTGAGACTTCCTTTGTAAATGGATTTTGTTGTGTTGGAGGTGGCATAGTTGTTGTAACCACTTCATGTTGATTTGTCTCAATGATCTTGATTAATGCCTTTCTCAACCACTCTTCTATGTACTCCCTCATTAGAGAAATCGTTATTTTGTGCTTGGTTTTTATTTCAAACAGTTCATTTTCCATTTCACTTAAATTAATACTCAATTGGTGCAACATGTCCTCAACATCATCATTCTTATTAATGTATCGGACAAACCACCTTTGAACCTCATCTTCAAAAAAATCAATTGAGTCAGTAAATTCATTCGCCCATGCAACTTTTCATACTTCAATTTGCTCCAATAATTTCTCTTTAGAGATAAGTATAGTATCCATTAATTAATTAGGACCATTCAATTCCTTTGTAGGATCAACAAGTTTTAGAAACAAGTCACCTCTTTTGATTTTCACAACATCTAATTCAGACAACATGTTTCTTAAACTTTTAATTATTTTCAGCCAAAATGTGTTAATTTACTTCATTCAAATACTAGATGGAAGGTTTTGTTCTCTTCTATGGATGTTACTTAAACTTGAAACTTTTCCCGTAAACATTCCCAAAGCTTCCTTGTAAAAACATCTGTCATTCTCTAGATATTTTTGGAGATATTCTCTAAAATGCATAATCCTTGTTGAAAAATTGGTTGAATATTGTGTTGTCTCATGTATTTCATGGATTAGGTCTATTATTTTTTGAATTCCAATTTCCATCTCCAACGTATTTACTCACGGCCAGTAGCAAACTAGAGGAACCTTTAATCTTAATGTCACTTTATAGGATGTCCTCAAGGGTAAGTATTGGTTGAATTGCAGTTAAAGGGTCATCAAACAATGGTTCTGGAATTAGAGTTGTCTCTAGTTCCTTTATTTTTTTTTAGAATTAAATTTTCCTTCTCAATATCAAAAATGGATTCGTTTAATGCTTCCCCGGTTGTCTTGTGAAACTGTACATTTTTTTAGGGCGCAACCCCATGGAAATCAATTTTTGATTTCCATTTTTCAAACACTTTCTTATTTTTCATCTTAAGCTTCTCTATTAACATTTTTTTGGAATTTTTATCGTAGGTCGCATGGTGAAGTGTGAAAGACTCTTCTTCAAAGATCTTTGGTTCTTAGGTAACCAGAGCCTCAGCAATTTCCCGAGTTTCCAACAGTCGTTGTTCTGACCAGTTGGGTTCTTATAACACTTCATTTACATCCATAGCTCGAGGACATTCTTCAATTTCAGGTATTTCCAATCTCGTTTTCTGAGTTTCTCTTTCTTTTAGCAGAAGTATGCACAACATGGGATTTTCCGTAGGGTCTTTGTCACCGCCATCATCTGAATTTCCAGCAGGTATTTTTCTTGTTTCCATACCGCTACTTCTAGGTTTTGTTTTAGTAGGAGTACTTCTCTGTGAATTGGAGTTTATTTTTGTTTCTTCTCTTCCCTTTTGTCTATAACACTCATTAGTGTTATCTAATTCTTTGATATCATTCAGGGATTCATCAATTGAGGTCTCAAGGATATTTTGATTGTCTCCTCCTCCTCCTTCCTTGAACTATTCATATTTACAGAAATAAGAAGAGTATCCCACCAGGGACATGTGTGAAGAAAATAGGTCCTTAGGGTCAAAACCCTCAATGCATTTAGCTTCCTTTAGGAAAAGTTGGTCAAATTGTCCTGCAAATTCATCCAAGTGAGAAATATGCTTAACAACGATTTCTTCAACTCTCCAAGGAAATGGAATGAATTTCTTCTTCCTTTTTTCATTAAAGAAGTGTGATGAGTACTTGTATTTTCTGCACACATCGATGACAAAGTGTCTATCAAATACATGGAAGGGGAGCAAGAAAGGTTTCTCTTGGAAACCAAATAATATTAGAACACTGAAATCCTTTGTAGTCTCAAAAACTCCTTTCTCTATGAGAAAGAAGGAAACCTCAAGTGACAATCTCAATGTGTTAGGACCAAAGATTATTTTTTTGAAATCATAAATAAAATTGTTGTGGACTAGGTAGAAATTGTCTTGATATTTCTATCTCCATAAGGCTGGATACAAGACAGAGAATGGTTCTACCTTGAAATCAACACTCCTTTCCCTCAGTAAGTCTTTGAAGATGTGGCAGTAGGTAATGGAAAATAACAAATAAGAAGTCATAAAAAAAATTTGGGTTCATCTCAAACCACCCAGTTGAAATGAAATCTCATTTGAAATAACTTGGCCCAGGTCAAATATAGTGTGTTCATGCACAGTAAAGTGAAGAATATAAACAATATATTTTGGCACAGAGGCCATGGATTCTAAACCAATTATATGGGAAAACAGCCAAGCGAATTCTTGGTAGGGATATTTTAAAGAACTTACCTCAACCTTGTTGATTTTTCATATGAGATGATATGTATATTAGATATACTTTATTACAATGATGAGTGTTCCATATATAGAGAACATATGGTGACCATCCATGAAAGGATGTGTCCCTTGGATAATAAATAACTATTTATTATTACTTATTACTTATTATATATATTGTTTAATAATTCATAATATTATTTATTATTAATCTAGAAGAATGTCTTTCCAATGTTGTCCAAACATAAACACTCCCTCTCAACGAGGGAGACATTCTTCATCATTCCAAAGCTTATCTCTAAAGTATACAAACTTCAACCTAAACTCATGACACTCGTATGTCAGTATTGGGAGATTTCTCTCTCCCTCCTGAATCGAGGGGAAACTCCTTCTGTAGCTCTCCCTCTAAGTCAATTGACTCTCTCTGGGATCAGGATTACTCTAGGTCCACATGTGATAGAATATATCATATTGACTCTTTATCATTCCTTATCAAATCACCATGACTAGGACAAAGACCACACGAGGGTCGTTCACCACAGGTACACACGTGGAAATCACCTCGATTCCTTAGTATTCCTTGGCATGATCAAGAAAGGACTATGCATGGGCCCATTTACCACAAGTACACCTTTTTGATAAATGTATCCTATCTCCCTTGGTCTGTAGCCCAATCTAGGAGAAGGTCCACCTGATGCTTACTTAGTACATTGTAGCAAAATGTTTGTCACACATGGCACTCCCATGTGGACTTCTAGAGGCTACTCCCTCTAGAAACACTAGGGTCAACTCCCCATAGTGTGTGACGTCAAGGTCGTCTCCCTTGACATATCCTCGTGTTCTCTCCACAAGGTATGTGTCCTCATGTGCTATCCACAAGGGACGTTGGGATATAAGCTCAACCCCACTTATCCCTTCTTGAATAAGTGTCCTCACAGATCAACTCAACTCAGTCACAAAGGAGTATGATCTGGAGAATTTTTTTCACACATGGCACTCCCATGTAGACTTCTAGAGGATACTCCCTCTAGAAACACTAGGGTCAACTCCCCATAGTGTGTGACGTCAACAACATCTCCCTTGACATGTCCACATGTTCTCTCCACAAAGGACGTGTCCTCGGGTTCTCTCCACAAGGGACGTTGGGATATAATCCTAAACCCACTTATCCCTTCTTGGATAAGTGTCTTCATAGATCAACTCAAATCAGTCACAGAGGAGTATGATCTGGATAATGCATGTCACACATGGCACTCCCATGTGGACTTCTAGAGGCTACTCTCTCTAGAAACACTAGGGTCAACTCCCCATAGTGTGTGACCTCAAGGTCATCTCCCTTGACATGTCTTCATTTGCTCTCCACAAGGGACGTTGGGATATAATCCCAAACCCACTTATCCCTTCTCGGATAAGTGTCCTCACATATCAACTCAACTCAGTCACGGAGGAGTATGATCTGGAAAATGTCTCGGGAAGCTACAAACATAAACACTCCCTCTTGGTGAGTGAGGCATTCTCTGCCATGCTAAGTCTGTCACGAAAGTACTTGAACTTCGTCCTAGTAGGGGGTTTGGTAAGAACATCAACAACCACCTCATTTGTAGCAAGGTATTGCACCAAAAATTCCTTCCTCTGCACCATGTCTTGGATGTAATGATACTTGATCCAATGTGATTCAATTTTTCATGAAACACTAGATTCTTTGACAGATTCACATAACTCTGGTTATCACAATGAATAATGGTGGAATCCATCACATGTCCAAAAAAATCAGCAAGGATCTTGCGAAGCCAAAATGCTTCGCAAACTACCACACTCAATGCAATGTACTCTGCTTCTGCGGTGCTCAAAGACATAGAATTTTGTTTCCTGCTAGACTAGGAAACCATGGCAAATCCCAAAGTGAAGCAACACCCAGAGTTTCCCTTCCTATACATTGCGCTCCTTGCCCAATCAAGATAGTATATCCCTGCAATCTCATGTCAATACTAGAATTATATCTCATACCATGTCCAACTGTGTCTCGCGGTTATCTCAACACATGCTTTGTAGCAATCTAGTGTGTCTGTCTTAGTTGACTCATGAGCTAGCTAAGTGCACTCATTGCATAGAAAATATCTAGTATGGTCTTAACTAGATACATCAATGATCTAATCAGTTGTTTGTATAAGGTTAAATCAATCTCGTCGGAATTAGAAGAAGACACACTTAGTTTCTTTAAATTTTTCACCATTGGTGTAGCCATGGGCTTATAGTTCATCATCCCAAACTTCTTCAATATCTCAACTATGTACTTCCCCTGACTCAAAAATATCTCAGCAGTTCTTTGTCACACCTCTAGTCCTATGAAGTAGTGCATCATACCAAGGTCCTTCATCTCGAACTCAGAGGCCAATGCATACTTGCATTTAGCAATAAGGTTCTATGTACCGGTGAGGAATAAATCATCAATGTAGAGGACCAAAATCAGGGGCTCAACATTAACAGTCTTGTAGTATAGGTTGGGATCAACAACACTTTTATTGAAGCCAAAACTCATCTAGTGTCCATCAATCCTCACATACCAAGCTCGAGGTGCCTGCTTGAGTCCATACAGGGCCTTATTCAACTTGCACACATGAGACTCCTTCTCATGTATCATGAAACCATTTGGATGCTCGATTTATACTTTTTCATCAATCTCTCCATTGAGAAAGGTTGTCTTCACATCCATCTGATGTAGTCTCCAACCCATGGATGTTGCAAGGGAAATAATCATCCAAATAGAAGTGTATCGAGAACAGGAGAAAATATCTCCTCATAATTTATTCCCTCCACTTGAGAGAATCCTCTAGCAACAATCTCTCTTTTTTCTTCTTGATGCTCCCGTCAGCTGTGTTTTTTATCTTATATATCCACTTGGAAGTCACTATAGACTTCCCCTCAGGTTTCAGAACAATATCCCACACATCATTATTCATGATAGATTGATACTCCTCCATCATGGCATCTCTCCATATTGGTTGACTAGATTCCTCCACATAACAGGAAGGCTCAGAATCAATGATGTGTCTCATAGTTGCGGCATAGCATGAATATCTCTGAGGTCTCTTGTTCTCTCGGAACATACCACGAGGAGATGCATGTCCTTATGCATCCTGTGGAGTCTGACGAACCCATCTAGGTCTCTTCCGACCTACTGCAATATATATGGGAACATCAACTGAAGCTACATGATCAATGAGATCAATTGGATCAATAGGCTCAATTGTCTCCCTCTGAACTGTTGGAGGGTGAGGGGGAGAAGGCACCATCTCTTCCTATCTCTCACTATCAATCTCCATGTGATATCAACTAGATCTCCCAAAGGATACCTCCTCCTCAAAGATAACATATCTTCTCACCTTAATATGTCTTTGACTAGGCATGTAGATCCGATATGCCTTTGAAGACTCACTATACCCCACAAATGTACCTTGTCTGCCTGAAGGTTCTGGCTTGGTCCTTTTCTCCTTGGTTGCATGGATGTATACTAGACACCCAAATATCATGAAGTGTCCAACCTTAGACTTCACTCATGAACTGTGTTCATACTAGACATCTCGTGGTTCCCTCGTGGAGTACATGTCTAAGATATATCGAGGTTCCCTCATGGAGCCAATGTCTTTTCTAGGACACATCGAGGTTCCCTCATGGAGCCAATGTCCTCCATATCGAGGTTTCCTCATGAAACCAATATCTTGGTTCCTTCATCTGACCATCTATGGCACGTCAGGATGAAGTCTACATTCACCCTACTAGTCCACACAGGACCCTCCAGGGAGAATGTCTCATGATGTTGCCTCAAACATCTCTAAGACACGTTAAGGTTCCCTCATGGAACCAATGTCCCCCACAAGATCTCTCCTCTCATCGTCTTTTATTTCTTTCATACCTAATTGATGAAGGCCCATCGCTTTGCCCCATTCCAAAGATGAGAACCTTTGCACCCTACTAAATCCTAGGTATGCACCTCTTCCTTCTATTTCTCCATCGGGCCATCCATCTGTCAACCTAGTTTTTTAATTATTTTATCTTCCAAGGTGTGTTGAGTCATTTTAATTTTTTTTTATCTTCCTATTTATTTTTCATCATTTCCTTGCTCTTTACAAAGTTAATACAAGTCATGATTTGAATTGAATAAGACACATCACCATAGTTATGCCACTACTGGGTTACACACAGGTTAACTGAGGCCTTTGATGCAAAAACACATTGATTGGAAGAATGCCTCTATTCTTGAAAACAGTAGAAAACGTGTTGTTTTATGAGTTTTAATGTTCAAAAAATATTTAAAAGTTTGAATTAAGATGTGTTGGCACCTCACATGTGTTTGCATCTCTTTGTGTGATCGTGATCATGCATGTTTCCACAATTTTAACAATCATTACAAAATGTGTGCTAAGGATAATGCATGTGTGCACCTTGAGTAGTTATTATCGCAGGATTGTGTGTAATAATAATTGCAGGTGGTAAGGGAACCCAAAACAATGAAGACATTTGACCATCACTTCCAGCAGAAGCAATTAGGGATTCTCCTAAACCTGGGTGTCCATCTAAATATGCCCAACAAGCTATAAGGAAGACCACACCTAAAAAAGGAGGAACCCGGTCTGAGAAGGAAAAATCCATCACCCCACAAAGGGAGGAGATTCCTCAAAGACAATTAAGGTCCTCTACAACAATTCAGAGGGAAAATGAAGGTGGCAAGGTACATATCAAACAGGAAAAAGACTAGGCCAGCCTAGCAGGTCCACTGTCACATGGGCATTCTGAGGATAATCTTGTGACCACTACCATGCAGCAACCAAATCAAAAAACTTGAAGTACAACATGAAAAATTACAAGGAAAGTATCAAAAGCTGCAGAAGAAAAATCAAAAGGCGCTGCCCAATTTTTCTGAAAAAACTTTGTTTTTCCCTGTTTTAGTCATTGGATTTTGGCATGCCTTCTAAACGACTGGAGGTGAATTTGTGAAAACAGAAATAGGTTTTTGTTGGGAAAAATCTCATTCACAAAAAAAACTCTCAGTTTTTACACATGTATCACGGTTCGGGAGAATCGAAGAGATATTTGAGGCTATTTGTCCCATAAATTCACCAAATTCTCTGTTTTTCCTTGTTTTAGACATTAGCTTTCGGCATGCCTTCTGAACAGATGGAGGTGAATTTGTGAAAACCTAAACAGGTTTTTTTTGGTAAAAATACCATTCACAAAACCCTCTCTCAAGTTTTACACAGGTATCATGGTTCAGGATAATCGAAGAAATATTTGAGGTCGTTTTTCCTAGAAATTCGTCAAATGCTTTGTTTTTCCCTATTTTAGTCATTGGCTTTCAGAGCGCGTTATGTACTTCTGGAATTGAATTTGTGAAAACCGAAAGAGTTTTTTTGGGGGAACAAGGCCATCCACAAAACAATCTCTCAAGTTTTACACAGGTATCACGGTTTGGGAGAATTGAAGATATATTTAAGGACATTTTTCCTAGAAATTCGCCAAATTATGCGTGAGTTTTGTTCTAGTGTTAAAGTTTGGTCTCCAGTTTTTGGTCTACTTGGACATCCATGCAAAGTTGATTGTCAACAACAAATTATGAAGAATTTTTTCTATGCATCTGTTTTACTTCAGTTATCAACAATGAGTTCTAGTTGCACTAATATAATTATGTTTTGGTTTAGTTAGAGGCCTTGCTGCCACTTGTAATAAGTTGTTATCTTTTGATAAAAACAATGTTTTTTGTTAAATTCGAATTGATGAGGAGTATGAACTGACACATCAACTCAACTCCACTCAGTTTGAGGAAATACTTACACGTTGTAATTAGGAAGTAACAGTTAAGTTGTATCTACAAGATCTGATTGAAATATAAAGATTGAACTTCAGAGTTGATATCCTAGATAGGTAATCGAACCTCCTCTTAATGAGAATAAATAGATAGATCTATGAATGTAAAGTGGTTCAGTTTTTGAGATATCAAGCATCAGAATATTGGTTGGGACTTGAAGCATAAGATTGTTAAGTTTCCTACCTTGGTGAATATAATCTTTGGTGATAGATTGTGTTTTCTTCTCAAATATTTCGTGTGTTCTTAAATCTTATCTAGATGCAAATTGGAAATGTATGCAAAGTGTTGTTTCCCTTCCTTTTGGCTATTGTTTCAATGAACTGTTTATTGTTATGCACCCTGATTTCAACTATTGTTGTTAGTAAATAGTTTATTGTAATACAACATTGTTTGGATGATTTGTGTCAAGGTACATGGTTTAGATATGGAATATTATTTCAAGCCTAAAATTTCATACAGTAAGAAACAAATTGTATGCTTTCTTGTATTTTGTATTCTTCATATCTTTACCTGCTCACCAAATTTGCATGCCACTAGCTAAGGGAAACCTTACAGTGATATTGTTGAACAGTCCAACCAGGTCTCTACCATTGAAAACCTATCTCTATGTTGACCAACAAACTTAATTCATAAAAAACCAATCATTCCAACACTTGAGGTGACCTAGCTCTACCCTTTATCAGTCAGGTACAGACCTTAGGACCAACATATTCTGGCGCCGCTACCAGGGAACGGAGTAACGAAGCAATCTTTCCCTGGGAGAATGAAAACGATCAGTTCTAGCTCTTGATGGTGAATAATGGTTAGACACAAATTGTGACTCCAAGTTATTCACCTAATGACTCCACAATCAAAAGACTCCATTGGAAGATGAGCCCAGCTGACAGAAAATAAAAAGGTGGAAGGGAAAGACCAGGTACCAAGCCATCAGTTTTTTCAAAGAGCTCATATTTTTCTTCATCATTTCATTCCTATCTTTTCCTTTACGTGTGAAAATAATTATTTTATGTTTTGTTTATTCATATGATTATAAGCCTACAATGGTAAATCCATCCTTGAGAAGGAGAATATTTTCCCTCTTGCATTATTGATCTTAATCTCATTCCTTCATTTGAACCCACTAGCCATAATGTTGGTCATATCCAAAATTCTCCAGATCATGACCAATCATGTAATCCTACGAATAATAAATCTGATTCACCACTTATTGAAATCATTGTTCCACCTTGTAATCAACTTATTGAAATTCAGTCCAGGATCAAGAAGTAATACAAACCCATGAAGCTACCACTTATCCTCCATGCCTATCCTCCCAATTTTATTGATTACCTTCCTATGTTCAATGAAGAATACCATGTTGCAGTTGAGAAGCACCTAGAATCTTTTGAAAATATCATTGATAATTTTCAAATTATGCATGAGGATGTAGTTATGAGGATATTCTGCAAATTTTTATTTGGAGATGCAGCATTATGGTTAGAAATTTGGAAGCTTGTTCCATTAGTTCATGGATTGATTTTCATGTTGCATTTTTGAAGTATTGGGTGAAAGAAAATATTGTGTTCAACACTTGATTGAATTAAATGATTTAAAGAGGAAGGAGGACGAAGCTCTTACCACGCTCAACAGGAGGTTTCATAGTTTTTATTATAGTATGCCTAAGGATATTCAACCTTCTGAAACTGCTGCCATGTTGTATTATATAAAATCTCAACACCATGATCTTGTTTTTTATCTTAATTAAAGGAGATCATCATCACTAGGCCAATTATTTGTTGATGCTAGAGAGATTGAGGAGAATTTTTGGGCTTGTGACAGACTTTGAGATCAAGAATGAGAGGAAGAATATGACCGTCAGAGATCATATTTGGGTTTACATTCTTTTCAGTATTGTGATCCATCATTTTCAGATTTTAATTTTCCTCCAGATATTAAAACTACTGAGTCAGATTTTTCTACTATCCAAGATTTAGGGAATTTATGTCAGCAAGGTGATTCCCCATGTTCAATAGAAATTTTTTCTAGTTGTGTACAGAAGGATGATTATGCTTTAAATTTTCTTGGATATTTTCAGGAAGTTGATTTTGCAGAAGGTAATGATCAATTCATGGAAGAAGAAGTTGTTATTCCAAAACACCTTGTTTCTAATATAACTGATCAGAAATCTTTGTTTGTTTATGATGATAAAATTGATGAGTGTCAACAGTTTCCAGGACATCGTATTGCTCCTAATAGTTATGATGTATTTAGTATTCATGAGATATCTTTAGCTAAGCAAGAGGATAACAATGTCATTAAGGTTACAGATTTAACACAAAAATAATTTGACCAACAGTTTCATGAGGACATAGGATCCATTGTCCATGAAGAATAAGATCTTGCTTATGGTAGTTGTGGCTCCAAATTACAACCTGGTTTCGAGAAGCAAATTTTTATATCATCATGGATCAGACATTATAACAACAAACTAGTATATGATTGTTATAACACAGAACTTGAAAGGGGCATTAATTTTTTTTATCAAGAGCATATTTCAATTCAAGATCTCAAGAGCCATGGAGACAGTTTGCAACCTTTTCCTGATTCACTTTTAGATTTGCAAAAGGAAGATGTTTGTATAAAAAATGGATCAGTGAAAGTTGAGGATATTTCGAGACAGTTCATCTATTTTCCACTGCAAGAAAAGGTAGTGATTGGAGATTTTTATGATCCAATAGTTCATTGCATGGATTTAGTTTTTCAAAGCTACCAAATGTTGCAAATTTCACTTTGACATCCATTTGCATCTATGAGTATAGATTGAATATGGAATTTTTGTTGTGGCGGTTGTGTTCTTTCCACGTTTTAATACAAGAAGGTATGTCAATCAACAAATTGTT
>ML895238.1:0-12252 GCA_009831015.1 Picea engelmannii | reverse complement strand
CATATAATCATAAGCAACATCACATCAACAACATCAAATCAAATACATAATACACCAGTATTTACGTGGAAACCCAAATGGGAGAAAACCATGGAATTATTTCTTATATATATCAAGAATTCATTCATAGGAAGCACCAACTTCCAAATTATCCATCTTCAGCTGGAAGGAGGATAAAACCCCCTATTCTTAGGCTTCAACTCACTAAATTCTCTGGATCCAACCAAAAGGAGGCTATAACCCCCTGATTCTAAGGCTCCAACCTCAAGGAAGCTCCAACTCCATGATTCTCTGACTCCAACATGGAGGAGGCTACAACCCCCTTTCCTTTCCCTGTCCTGCGACCCTGGAGTATAAGTGTAGACCAACTGTCACTACCACAATCACTGCCACTATCACTTCAACTATCACTTCCAACCTGCCACTGTCACTGATACTCAACCAAATCCTATCACATGCATCATATACCAAGGACACCTCTCAACTATATTTCCAACATCACCAACACATGTCTCTACCAAGAATGTACCAATATCACCAACATACCATCACAAGATATGTGTCCCAACCAAGTACCAACCTCTACCATGCACCATCCATCAACCTATGCCAGAACCTATACCATAACGTGTGCCAACCATGCACATCAACCATATACCATATCATGTATCACACCATGTGTCAACCATGCATATCAGCCATGTATATCAACCATGTACATCAACACCACACCATGTACCAATCATATACCATACCAAGCATCAAACGTGTACCACAACTTGTACCACAACAAGTGCATCAAACATGCACCAACACCTGAACCAAACAATGCATTAGACATGTACCTCAACCTATACCAAACCGTGCATCAACCATTCACCTCAAATTGTACCATATGACTCAACCATAAACCATGTATACCAAGTACCAATCATGTACCATACCATGTATCAACCATGTACATCAACAATGTACATCAATACATGTACCATACCATGTATCAACCATGTACATCAACACATGTACCATATAATGTACCATATACCATATACCATGAAATGTGTCTCAACCATTGTTATAACCCTAATTTGTACCAGACATGCTTACCTGGCATCAGGCCATCTCATATTCCTTCTTTGCCAAGCTAGTACTGAACAACTCTTCTTAAAAACACCCTTTTTCAAGGCACACATGCCCTGCTCCACTACATACCGCGTGTACACTCTAGTTGACCCACTACATCCCACGTGTACATGCTGGCTAACCCACTATAGCTCGTGTGTACCTACAAAAGCACGAAAAATGAAAAGTTGCTGACGGAACACACAATTTTGGGTAAGTTAAATAAACCTTTTGAACATGCATGGCCAGTCACTTGAACAAATACCTAGCTCCTTATAGCCTATAAAATAAGGGGTAGGGGTCCCATTTGGAAAGAGGAAAAATCATAGTAAATAAACTCTACCCGGATTAGCATTCCCCTTGCCTCAACCTTTTCAAACTATTGTGTGAAGAGAAGCATATACAAAAGCAGTTTGAGCACAATTGAAGAGGAGCCTAGGAACAGATTTGAGGAGCAATGGCCGATCTCATTATTGTAAGGTATTCTCATGAGATTAATAAAAGAAGTACTTTTCCTGTCCCGCCATATGAGGTTTTCATTGTTTGAATATTGATTACATGTTGATTAAATATCTAACCCATTAGTTCATAGATCAAATGCATGTGGAGTTTTCTGTTTGTCCTTTGTGAATGCAGGTCAGCATTGGGAGGAGATTTGTAGAAGAAGAGTGACCAAGAATGAAAAGGGATCAACATCGAACACGAAAAATAAGGTACGACAACTTGATCTCTTTAACCTTGTATTTGAATATGAATAATGGGGTTTAGGCATGGGGTGATGGTATAAAGTAGGAAGCTTTGGGTCATTTCTGCATGATAAAACCCTTAGTGCTAGTCCGTAGGAGGGATTTCCTACCCACAACAGAATTGGCGACCATACTGGGGATATCTCGGGTTTTCTGGGGATACTTTTTTGGTAGTTTTAAATTGGTTTCAACACCTTTTTTCTGAGTTTCTGCAAGAGTCTGAGATAGTAGGGATTTTGGTCTTCCATACCAATATTCCCTTCTTTCTTTTCTTGGTTTCCTTTTATTTTACGATGTCACAGAGGTACATGAAGCTTGTATAAGGCCTGCATTTGTGTACCCATGCCCTACCTTCACACATCCTGCGTGCACACGCTAGCTGATGAAGTGTCAGTCGCGTGTCTGAGTTCATAATTTTTTTTTTTTAGAGAGGCAGTCATCCTCTCCCCTGTCAGAAGTGATCCTTCTCAGGGGTTTTCTGGATCTCATTCTGGTCTCTATTTTTGTAGTTTGTAGCTTAGGTACCACCTCAGATTGGTTTTGTTCTATGAAATTTTCCTTGAATTGTTTTTCTTTTCTGTCAAAGTAAGTTTCTGAGTCTTCAAGGGACTCTAGTTCTCAATACTAGTAGTCTCTGCCAATGTTTGATTGCTTGTTTTTTCATTTTCGAAGAATTGCAGAGGTACATGTGACCTGTCTAAGGCATGCATCCATGTACATGCGCTCTGACCTTACACAACTCGCGTGCACACGCTGGCTATTGAATTGACAACAACGTGTTTGTTGAGAAAAAAATTGTTTAAGGAGAGGCAATCATCCTCTTCCTTATCAAGAGTTATACCTCTCAGGGATTTCCTTGATTTAATCTTGGTCTTTTTCATAGCAGTTGGCAACTTAGGTCTGATTACAACAATATCTTTCTTTTTCATTAAAAAAAATTCCTCAAATTTTTCTTTCATAAGGTTTTTAGACAAGTGTGAGAGTCTATTTTCATCATATGGTGTGTTATTGTTAGTGACTCTTTGCGATCTGTGCTCAAGCTAGAAGTTTTCTTGGTCTTTACTTGTCGTCATTTTCCCTCTTTGCTTTGTGAGGATTAAATAAAATAAAAAAAATTATTTCTTGGTTAAGTAGTTGTTGGTTTGCATCAGTAACCGGGAAAAGTTTTTCTTTCATAAATTCTTGGCTGTTTACTTAGGACAATAAGTAGCTCGTAGTCAAGTGAAATCTTGTTTTGAGTTTGTTGTTCAAAGATCTTAGAAAAAAAATTAGTTTGAAAAGTTGATTAAAATGTTTTTGTCAAGAAGAAGTTATTTTGTTTCCAGCTTTATGTTTATGTTTTCTTTTGTCTCTCAAAACATCACTAGTTTCACTTTCATAACCTTTGACATAAGACAAGCCATAAAAAAATAGCGATTAATTAAAATCAGCTAGACTTTATGTTTGTAGGGTCCATCAACTAGTCTAGGCTAGAGCCTTGATTTAGGTTGGAGAGGAAACTCTTCAAGGCTGCAAAACATACATAAGAGTCTGTGCTAGGGAGTGTTAAAATTCCAGTATCGTGAAATTTATCCAAGACTCCCCTCTAACACAGGGGATAAACACTAGGTCATGTGCAGAAAGGTAGCAGAGATAACCCCTCCAAATCTAGACCAATCGTAGTGGGGAACGCATATAGAGGGATTGTTTTGGGATTTCATCGATTGCATTTTCCACGGAGCTTCATGGGCCTTGAATCTACTCAAGGTCCTCAGTTCTCTTCCAGACCACTTTCTTTCGATACCCCTTACAAGTTTCGGGCTTGATACCCTGCTCATTGCGGTCCACCCGACTGTTGACTGTACCCACCTGGTGACTGTTCATGCGCTGGAAACCTAGTTGCCATTATTTTAGGGACTTACAGAGGTGACTGTGAGGGTAGACCGCGGTATGTAGGAAAGACATCTGGCCACACTTTGCAGAGTATACCCAAAGGGTTCTTCCATATTCGAGTTGCACTTGCACTGGTAAGTTGCTATAGTGTTGGTTGTTGTAACTGTTCTTCCAACTAGTTTAGTCATTGCTTGTTTTATCTCATAGGGACTTTTTATAGTGTGTGTTGTTTTTGAACGAATAGAAAGCCCTAGTGTTTCTTTTATATTCTTACACAGTGGAGGATCATGATCTCCATTGGTCATGAAGGCTTCTTGGCCTGCCACCGGTTACACTGGAGACACCCCCGCCACCGCTAAGGTGAAAGCTATACCAACAAGGGTCTTTTGAAGCGACTGGGTCACATGAAACTGTGCCCAACCAACATCCGTAGGAACCAACCATTTCATAACTTGGAGTGGAATACCTTGGTACATCTAAAACTCCAACTACTGATATTTCATCGCCCATCATCATACGTATTTATCCTTACAAGTGCCAGACAATGTGACATGTAGAAATGGAAACAAACACTACCACTTCTTCCAGGAATTCTCCTATTCCCACTACAGCTGTCACCACAGGGGGTGTTCCACCTCCTAACCCACCATCACCAGTCTGAGCCACCATGGTATCGACTACCTCTACCTCGAGTAGTGGTCTGATCCCGTCTTTGGCGGCAACCACTACTCCTTTCACACAAAGTGCGATTGGCCATTCATTCTCATATGGGATGCCTAGCTCAGGTACAAGCCCTGTACTTTCCTACTCCACTTTACAGACTTTAAATATGGGGGTAGGGAGCTCTAACACTCCTCTGCAAGGACACATGGGGGGCACTTCATCTCCCTTTAATGGTTTCCCTTACGGAGGAGGTCGTATACCTCCTTCATCCCCTTCACTCGGCGGTGCCCACCAACATTCCATCGGGCCGAATGCAAACCATAGTTCATTTGGAGCAGGGAGTCAAGGAACACCTTCTCATAATATGTTGGTAGGTTCAACACCATTTTCTTTGTTTGATGCATTTGGTAACAAATCTTTCTCATCATCTTCTTTCTTGACTGGGAGCAACCTCGGTTACGGACAACCTAATCCTATGAAGGTTACTATTCTTGCACATGGGGCAAACCCTGGAACTTCTTCTGCACTAGGACCTTGGAATTATTGGCAGGGATCAGTTCCCTTGTCAGGAATGTCGATCAGGGGAAAATCCTTTCACAACCAATGGAACCCCGGGCAAGGTGCAACACCTATGCCCATGGGATCAGCATGGGGAAACACTTCCCAAAGTCCTCCGAATGTAATGCATGCCCAACCATCTACGTCCTATTTTGGGAATCAACCGATGATGTCTCTTCAAACACATAATCCATACGTTGGTCATGGCCATGGTTTTTACCAGAACCCGGGCCAACAACCCAACTTTTCCTAGCAACTTGGTGCCAGTCAAACTCCAGGGCCCTTTTTCCATGGTTATTACCAACAACCCAAACTACCTTTCCTAGAAACCTTGCATTTTCCAGACTTAACAAGGTTGTTGAATGACCCTATCTGTCACAATCCGCATTGGCCCCCTATGCTGATGAATTTTCCTTCAGACATACCGAAGTTTGAAGCCAAGCCTAACAAAGATCTAGGGAATCATGTGACTACTTTTCACCTTTGGCGCTCATCTAATTTGTTGAAGGATGATTCCGTACAGTTGTGATTGTTTCAACGTACTCTCATTGGGAGTGCTGTGAAATGGTACATTGAGCTCGCCTGCTCAAGACAATATTCCTTCGATGAATTGGCAATGGCTTTCCTAAACCATTTCCAATTACCTGTGAGATACGACGCTGGCACATAATTGTTGGCGAATTTCGAACAGACAAAAGTGGACCATATCTCTGATCACATTCAAGAATGGAGACGTTGGAAGAGTTTGATTAAGGTGCTAGTCCCACTAGCATTCCTTCTTGAGTGGTTCTTTAAGTCTTTGGTCTCATATTTATCCAAATACGTCGCAATGTCGGGAGTGTTTTTTGAATAATATGCAATCATGCGATCTCAACAGCTTGAGAAAATTTATTCTCAGTCTGGTCTACTGTATGAAATATTGTCGGATGCGCCACGATCAATACTTGATAAAACCAGACAAAGAGATGGACCACATGCCGATGGTATTGTTGGTTCAGCACAAACAAAGCGCATTGAACGACTAACAAAACAATTTCAAAAATTGTCTATACAGCATAGAGAGGCCAACTAGACTATTGTTTCGACTGCTCCCCCTACCCAAACATCGGATGTACACAGTGTGCAATCGACAAATCCGAAGGCCACCCAGTAGCCTGATGGAAATAAGAAACAATGTAAGAAGGGTAAAGGGTATAATAAACCCACTAATAATGTTGGCGGGGGCAACACCAAAAAAAGGAAGTTGAAGTATCTATGTAATCTGTGCACGAAAGACCACCCGACTCACCAGTGCCCTCGGCTTGCAGAGGCCCAAACGTTATTTTCACAGCAATAGCCTGTTGTGTTAACAAACCCATTTCAACATGGCCAAAATATAACTCAAGCCTCTACAAGCGCGGAAGGGGGCAGTCAAGGACCCCCTTCATCTTCAAAAAATCCTGCATCCGTGAATGTGTATATGATGAAAGGTGATGCCTATATATTGACTAAAGAACATGATTACAACAAGCCAAGCACCTCTAAGAAAGGTAAATAAGATGAAACCCCGTCTCTTCCTCTCCAGATCGAGAATATGTTGGGAAAAACCATGACATGCATCCCAAAAGGTGTGTTTAAGAAATCTTCTCACAACCCAAATGCAAGGGCTGCCCAGAACTACTCTTTGGTGGAAAATTTGTCTCAAAAACCTTGTGTGATGTCTACTTTGGAAGTCCTCCAAAGATGCCCTTTCCAGAGAAAGTTTCTGTTAGCTACTTTAGGATCTGCTGAGACTTGTAATCTGGGTACGATCATGCTTGATACAACCGAATTAAAAAATCGTCTCCCTTACCATGTAGCATTCCATATAGTAGTGGCTTACACCACAAAAACTTTTACTCGAAACATTTTATGCATGGTAGTTGATGAGGGTGCCTCAACATGTGTAATGTCTTTGGCATGTTGGAAGGCCATTGGCCAGCCCACATTGTCTCCGTCACCTACTCTTCTTACAGCTTTCGACGGTCGTTCATTCTGACCACATGGCATTATCCCCTCTTTTCCCATGCAGTTAGGAGGGAAAACCATGTGTGTCGAGATTGAAGTGGTCAACGCATCTCTCAACTACAATCTCTTTTTAGGGAGGAGTTGGACCTATTCTATGAAAGAAATAGTCGCTACAATTTTCTAGGTCTTGTTGTTTCCACACGAGGGTCGGATCGTGACCATTGAACAATTGTCTTTCTCCCATCCTGACCCTTCATTGGGGGCATTCACAGTCCCAATGATTGATAACCCTCAACCCGACATCATCAACATAGGGATTGGTTTGTGCCCACCTTTGATGGGTACTTTCGATTACCCACCTCCTCAAGGTGATGTTAAGTTCATATCTGACCACCATAAGGTTGAGATTTTCCAAGCTTCATCATTTCGCACAACTTACTTCAACGATCTGTGGATTCTTCCTTCCCCATCGTCCACAATGGAAGGGATAGGGAACCATGGTATGTCCATGCCCTTTTCCACGGAAGAAGTGGCATATTCTTTAGTCCATGAAGCTTTTGTCGACCCCGATCTGACTCCCACACAAGAGTTAGATCTGATTCTAGAGCCTATTTGGGCTCAAGGCTCCCTCGCTGATACAGATTCTTTAGACTTAGTATTTCCCTCATACAAAGAAATCATTGAAGAAATGACTAGTATGGACAAACCCTGGGACAATCTCCATCACAGATCTTACTTCCTCCCAGACTTAAGCAAAATTGAAGCAGGTGAAGTCACTTTGACTATGACTAGAGATAGGTCTTGTCCTATCAATCCTTTGGCTACGCATGTTGTTTATGACGAGGTTAATATGGAAACCATTGCCAAAACTATACCTATTAACATCTCTAGAACCCCTGGCATCGTGGAAATTTTTTTCGTCTGAGATAAATGCTCCCCCGAAGAGTTTCGAATCTACACAGATTTATTTAAGGAATTTCGCAACATTTTTTCTTGGTCTTACAAGGAAATTCCAGGCATCGATCCAAAAATTGTTGAACACAAAATCACGACTTATCCTGAAACTAAGCCGGTTCAGCAGAAGCTTTGTCCAGTTAATCCTAAGAAAGAAACAACTATTAAGTTTAAAGTAGAAAAAGTGCTCAAGGTAGGTTTTATCTACCCCATCCATTTGACTCAATGGGTGTCAAACCCGTGCTGGTTGACAAAAAATAGGGTACGATTCGTGTATGTATGGACTTCCATGATTTGAACAAAGCCTATCCAAAAGATAATTTCCCCACACCATTTATTGACCAGATAGTCGATGAATGCACAGGTTGCGAGGCCTTTTCTTTCATGGATGGTTTTTCAGGATATAATCAGATACAAATCAAACCTGAAGACCAACACAAAAAAACATTCATTTGTCTGTTGGGTACATTTGCGTATCGCAAGATGCCTTTTGGTTTGAAAAATGCTAGAGCTACCTTTTCAGTGGGCCATGTATTTTTCTTTCCACGATCTCAAACATATCATCGAGGCCTACCTAGATGATTTAGCATCATGATCTCATAAGAGAACCGATCATCCCACACACCTCTGACTTATCTTTGAGCGATGTCGCTACTTCCAGATTCGCTTGAATCCCAACAAATGCAGTTTTTGCGTGACGTCGAGCCGTTTGCTAGGTTTCATAGTTTCGACAGCATGGATCATGGTCGATCCTCTCAAGGTTGAGGCAATAGTTTAGTTGCCTCCCCCACTTACAATCCTTCAACTTCAGAGTTTACAGGGAAAAGCAAACTTTTTGTGGCATTTCATCGCAAACTATGTCGAGATCACAAAGGGATTTATGCATTTATTTAAGAAGGACATTCCTTTTCATTAGGTTGAAGCCTCTCAACGCTCCTTCGAAGCATTGAAATGTTCCCTCACAACTGCCCCTCTACTTTGGCCACCCAATTATAACAAAGATTTCTTATTGTACTTGGTTGTAATAGAGTCGACCATCAGTATGGTCTTAGTTCAGGAGGATGATTTTCTCTCAGAATATGTGATTTATTACCTGAGCCGAGGTCTGGTTGGACTGGAACTCAATTATTCTCACATTAAAAAACTTGCATTGGTAGCAATTCATGCTATCCAACGGTTCTGTCATTATATTTTTTTTTGCAAGACCATCATCATTTTCATTCTAAATCCATTTTAATACGTGTTGACATGACGGGTAATCGGCAGAAAGATTAGTAGATGGATAGTTGTCCTCCAGGAATTTGACTTAGATTTCATTTCGGTGAAATCCAAAAAGTCATTGGTCATTGCGGAACTCATCTCGAAACTTCCAGTCGATTCAGGTGATGTTATGCCTGAAGAGTCACCTATTCAAGGAGACATGTTTTTTATAACATCTTTGGACCCCTGGTATGGAGTTATACTTGTCTATATCCAGACTTTGAAGTGCCTCGCCTCTGCTTCTCGTGATGAGCGTTTTCGTATACACCATCAGGTCAAGAGCTATCTCATACTCAAAGATACTCTGTATCATCGAGGTGTATATGGCATCCTTCATCAGTGCCTCACTCATGAAGAAGTGGAAATCATTCTTAATGATTTCCATACTGGAGCATGTGGCGGTCATTTGTCTGGATTGGCAACAGCCCAAAATATTCTACGAGCTGGTTAATTCTGGCTGACACTAATAAAATATTGTATCGCATCAGTCAAGAAGTGCCACCCGTGTCAAATATTCTCACGGAAGATGAGGGCACATCCCGCTCCCATGTTTCTCGTCATCACTGTTGGCCCCTTCACCAAGTGGGGGATTGATTACACTACCTGCAACCCTCCTTCAGCAAAGGGGCACCATTATATCATCATAGAAGTAGACTACTTCACCAAGTGGGTCGAAGCTATGCCAACGTTCAAAGATGATGGCGAGACTGTCACCCTCTTTTTGTTTAACCATATTATAGATCGGTTCGACGTCCCGAGAGAGATTGTCACTGACCATGGAAGTCACTTTCAGAGCACAATGATGATCGAGTTAACATCAAAGCTTGGGTTGAGGCAAGAACATTTGTCACCCTACTACCCTCAAGCGAATGGTCAGGTGGAAGCTGTCAATAAATCTCTTAAGACCATCCTACAATGAATGATCAATTCAGCCAAGTCAAATTGGCATTTGATGTTATACTTGACATTATGGGCCTGTCGAATGTCTGTTAAGACTGCAACTAGTTTCTCACCTTTTCAACTCGTTTACGGGCTGGAAGAAGTCTTTCCTATAGAGTGTCAGATCCCATATCTAAAGTTAGTAGTACAATTATTTCCAGACACTTCACCACTTGAACATCGTTTATTATACCTTGAACAACGTCAAGATGCAACCTTGGCCAATGAGGCTCACAAACAAAAATTCAAGTGTCAGTATGATCGGTCCGTTCATCCTCGGATTTTCTCGGAAGGAGACCTTGTCCTGGTCTATGACCAAGATAAGGACCCGTTGGAAGCAGGCAAGTTCAAACCCATGTGGTTCAGACCTTTCATTGTAAAAGAGGTTCTAAAAAAAGGCGCTTATTGTCTGGTAGACTTTGAGGGAAATGCTTTGGCAGAGCCTAGAAATGGGCTCTACCTCAAGGAAAATTACTCATAGGTAGGTCACCTTGGGTAACTTTTTGTAACATATGTATAGTTCCTGTACATTTTCATTTTTAGTCTTCACCCTTTTTGGTTTTATGGACATGTCATTTTGATGTCGTCTTTTTCACTATGGAGTATGTCAAGTGAATCAGATATGTTCATTAGGTTTGCGGATGGCGCTAGCAGACACACTCGGAGGCTTGATTCCACAGCTTGGGTAATTTACACACCTCAAGGTCAGTTGTTATCTTCAGGAGGTATCTGTTTAGGTGACACCACAAACAATGTTGTCGAATACAGTGCAGTTCTAGAGTTGTTGTGTGACGCTTTGTCGCATGGTATTTCTCGTCTCTGGGTATATTTAGACTCTTAGCTGGTTGTGTCTCAGTTAAATGGAGTGTACCGCATTTATGATCCTACTCTACATTGACGGTTCCTTAGGGTATGTCTCTTAGAACGAATCTTTGATAACATTACATATATCCATGTTCCTAGGAGATTGAATCAAGTTACAGACGCCCTAGCTAATCATGTATTAGATTGGCATATTGCACACATGTAAAGAAAAGCATACACACGCACATGTAAATACATTGGTAAAATAAATGTAGTTCGTAAACACATAAAAAGACATAAAATCCATATATAATATAAAAAATATCAAAGGACATGCGCGGGTGCAAGCACCTCAAAAATATGTCCAGTAACGAGTCATGGGGCTTATGCCCTCAAAAATATACAAATAGTGGCCTCAGCATGTGAAAATTCCAGGCTAACTAAGGACGGGGCCTGTTGGCCCTATTATAATGGTCAACGGTGTTTTCCAAACGTCGAAAAAGTCGAACCCACATCCATGGTGCCCCACTACATGAGGCTACATAGACAATGACAAATCCTCGATCTCTGTTGCATAGATGATGAAAAATCCTCGATCTCTACCATGGGGACTGTGCGAGTGAGAGAGGTAAAGTTTCTCTCTACTCATCTCAAAAATCTCTCAGCCTTACCGGCTAGAGGTCCTCTTGTTGCTGCTGGTCCGTCGACTGTGGCTGGGGTGGCCTCTGGTTGAGGACATCGCATGTTCCTCGCAGATTCTGCTGGTCAGATTGACCCCACATCTGCACATAATAAACACAGATCTGTCAGATACATAGATATATATATATATATATCATTTTTAAATTTTTTTTTATATATATCATTTATAAAAAAAAATGATATATATAAAAATAGCATAAAAAATTAAATAAATTTTAAAAAGAAAAAAAAAACAAGCTTACCCATCTCTCCTCGCTCCTCATCGGGAGGTACCGGTATCTCAGGATCTCTAGAGAAGTCAATCCCGACATAGGGGCATTCCTCTATAACCGGAATCTGTCACACCCACCAAGCAAAGAACTTGTCATCAAAGGCCTCAATGGTCCTCCCTCCCCTGTGTCGCAGCAACAATGCTGCCCATTTGCATAGTGTAGGATGAGAGGCCTCATGCCCTCGTATCACCTCTCTAGGACTAAAACTGGGCACTCTCTCAAAGAAGAAATCACAAAGAATAGTCCCAAACCCGAAGTTCCTCTGATTCCGCATTCGACACTCTATTAATTGCCTCTTCATACAATCCAATAATGTGGTGCTCAAGTCAAATATTTGTGCATTTAAGCACTGAACTGCACAATTCATGTGTGCA